>VOPJ01007161.1:0-113341 GCA_014673585.1 Semibalanus balanoides | reverse complement strand
TCGCTCTGACACTACTGACGCATACGAGCGAGCACCTGTCTGAGTGACAAATCCAGGACCAGTGTTCTCGAAATTTTGCTTACAGGCGAAAAGATCCTTGGTATTGCGCTCTTGACTCAAGTTAGTTTCTTGCTGACTGTCACCGGCTTCACCATTCTCAACCTTCGTGTTTTGGGACTCATGTCTCACATTGTCTTGCCGTTCAGCGATTTCTCTGCTTAGTTTGGTCCCTGCCGCTACCATAGCAGCGGCACACAATGCTCCTAGATCATCAATCGTTTTGTTTATATTCTTTGCAGCTTGGATGTTGATCTTTTAACTCTTGCAGCATCGTTATCATTCTACGAATAATGCTGCATTTTATCTTATCCATGCCAATGACCGGTTGCACTGTTGAACATTTTCGCCTTCTCGATTCGTCCGTTTTTTAATTCACAAGCTATATCGATATCTGAGCTGCCATTAGGCACTGATCATTTCACCTTGGTGTTACTTGGTCCGGGAGCGATGTTAATCTTCCTCTTAACCCTCAAGTGCATTTGCCACTTGTTTTCTTGTTTTTTCATGTTTGCACGATGGAAGATCTATTTTACAGTGAAGTATTTTTCCCGGGCCGCAAGAGGCTATTTAACAACGTCACATTTTCTTCAGGAAAAAAAATGTGAGTTATTGTTCACTCGTCCTTTAGCAGCAGGGCAAAAATGACGCATATCATACTACGCATATAAACATTTCTCTTAGTTCGTACCTGATATTAAATGGTGGTTCTTCTAAGCCAAACAGCAATTTTTTGAGGTAAATTCGTGCTTCTCTGTAAAATCAGAACTTGATTTTTCATCAAAACTTCAGGAATCGCCAACAAAAGGTAAAACACATTGAAACAAGTCACACAAGCGCGGAGCTTCACTTCAACCTCAGACTTTACTCAGCTCTGCGCCTGCGCAAAGGGAAAGCTTTTTTTGCTGAAGAAGTAGGTTTTTGACGCGGTAAGCACTTGAGATCTGTTATTTTTTGCTTAACGTGCATCCTGTAGGCCTTAGTATTAGTAAGTTTCCAAAGTGCCAAAGCCAAAGAGCTTCCTGTGGAAGCCCAACAGTCCTTCAGAGACTGGGTAGCCCGTTGCGGGTGAGTTCGCTGGACCATTTTTGATGCCTCACTGATTTTCGTATTCAGATCGTCTTCTATTCTGTAATTTGAATTGTTTTCTTGGGAACAATTTATTGCGACAGTGGAGATGGATGGGTGGACGGCCCGACCTGAGTCTATCAGCAATGTTTCATGAGGTCTGTAACTCTCGCCAGTCGCCACCAGCACTGGATGTTGCGGAAATATGTCCCACTTAAGCCGGCTACGTTTGACTGTAACATTCTGGCTCAGATCTCGCCTATTGCCAGATTTCACTCGCTAAGATCGAAGTGTTCGACCTTCATCTTTCTGGCGGGATTCCAGGCAGACAAAATAGCTTTCGGATCAGACTGTTAGTGTATTCAAACGAATCATGGAGTGCACTGTCAACAAAAAAATGAAAAAGATATAGAAAAACACCACATAGTTATGAATGACACTGTCAAACAGTTTGGTGGAATAAGGAAGGATTCAGTAGTAGTTATGTTAGAATTCAGACCGTTATTGTTAAAGGTTAGAGGAAGGTTTGACAGTGTCTGCATTAACTTAAAGAAATAAAAAACAGTGTACAGTAATCATACAACAGACCTTTCACCATATCACAATCAGGGCCAGTGGCCCCCAGCCAGTCGCCCGCAACAGGACAGGTACAGTTCGTGTTATTCTGGCCACAGCTCACCAGCCCCTGACCTTAGATCGGATTGGACCCCATTTCTCACGGGTAAAGGATCTAGGAAGCAGATGCGAGCCCAAGAACGCAGATATTTGATGTAATAATCACGTAAGTACGATATAAATACTGGAGCAGGCAGAGGCAAAAACTTATGCCGGACCCTGTATATACCATGCACTGCATGCAGTTTGCGTTCGGCGCAAACCCCTTGCAGTGCGCGCGGGTTAAGGTTCGTATCCTAATAACGCGAGAGCTGCTTTGGTTGCGCCTTTGGTTGCACAAATTGGACACTCCGCTGACAAATTCCTAATTTCAGGTTGTTTCGAACCACATCTTCGTCGGAGTATGGTAACTGCTTTACTTTCAACGCGAACGTGACCGAGTCATCGGACCCGCTGGCTGGTGAACGAGTCACGGGCCTTACTGGACAACAATACAGTGAGTTGAACACCATAGGCCTCAGTCTTTTACCTCTTCGGAATTTATCAGCCTCAGGCCTCGGTCTTCTTTATATTTACTTGATCTGATAGTATGTTGTATACCGAGCGTCTGTTTAATACGTCTCTCTTCTTAAAGGGAATGTTTCACATTAACATTATATTTGAGTTGAGATGGCCATTTTGCTGGATTGGCATTGAAATTAAGAAGTGTAGAAGTTAAAACACCCACAGAGGTCCAATCGAAAGTAAATTTGAGTTTGGTTTTGACATCTCACATAAATAACGCCCTAGTTATTAGCATCGCGTCTTAAGCCGATGGTCGTCATCTCTCTTTATCAAAATGTTGACTGCAGTAGATCTTTGTTTTAAACATTTGGGTATACATTAGCCATACAACTAAGTCCATACCATAGTTGCAGCCGTGAAGGTTTCTCTATTTCCCAAAATTCCTTCAATATGAGCGTCATCAGCCCAATTCTAAACTTAGTTTTTCTGAATTGAGGCACCTGTTATGTGAAAATAAATTGTCAGAAATCGGTTCGGCAGCAATTACTTCATATTTTGCACCACAAGCGGCGTACATTGAACAACTTTCAGAGAGGTGAAACATTCCCTTTAACATGACCCTGACCCGACACTGGGAATAACCATTGTAAAATGGTGAGCTCATTACAATACAAATTGTTCCATACATTACAATACAATACCAGTGACTGACACCACTCCTGTCGGCTGTGGCAACTGCCAGGTCTGGACCTGCTGCTGAACCTCAACCACCACACGTTTCCGCCGGTGGTGGCGACCAAAGGAGCCCGGGTGCAGGTGCACCAGCCCGACCAGGAGCCCGACGTCGAGGACAGCGGTATGAGCGTGATGCCCAACACGGCCACCTCAATCGCCATCGAGCAGGTACGCTGCTCACGGTGAACACGACAAAAACAGCCCGGGAAGCTGACATTCGTTAGTATGTTAACCCGCGCCCCGCTGGGTCTCCAGCCGAACGCACCCCGCTGGGAGGGGGCAGATTCTGCCCCTCGTTATCTTCCGAACCAGTAACCCCAGCGAGACGCGCAAGACGGCAGTCGAAAGCTCTCAATGAGACGCAACCAAAGCATACGCGAAAAGTTATAAATATGATCACATGTCAGGTAACGGTCAGGTCAATGGTCAAAATGGATATATTTTAGTTTATGGGCCATACGTTCCATCTAAAGCCTTAGATTGATACTATTATCACACAAAGTGCTCTCGAAGGTATAGTGCATCTTCCGCCTTAAACAAAAACGAAATTCTAAGCAAAGGTAGAGCTTAAGATCAAACAAAAGTTAAAGGTAACAAAAGGTCACTGTTGGCAAGAGGTCTACGAAAGGTATTGTACATCATGAGGCACATCCACATTGTGCTGTGGCTATTCTGTCCCCCATGTCAGTATGATAAAACAGATGGCATGATGGTATCACCATACGTAGTGCACATTTTCATACTCTCACACACAGACACATAGTATCAACAACATACACATACAAAACGCTTATTCTCACTTAGCCGACCGCCCCTGTTCAACATCAGCAGGTGTTGCCTCAGCTCATTTTTTTGAATTGTCGCCGTAAGCATTCTGATGTTGGATGAAGCGTTGTACGCGGTGAATATAAGTATTGAAGCACACGCTGCGGACTCCGATCGGATGGCTGGCGTGACGAGCGTGCGGCATTTCTGGTAGTACGATGGTGAATGTCCACCTCGTGTGATGAGAATCGATGGCAATGGTCTCGGTGCTGCGATGTTGAAATATATAAACGCTTAAAGCAAGGTTTTAATACCGTGATATTGATACATGTGTTCATGCATTAAAAAACACCCAGTTAGTTTGTAGAGTACTTCAATGTGTCAAACTTCCTATCCGATAAAACGGGCGCAAATTCAAGCCAACTTCTGGATACGCTTCAATCTGAGTGCCTTGCAACCACGCCATATACTACCAACAATTAGGCGAATGCGCGGAGACTGAACGAAGCCCCGCGTGTAATAAGGTGTCAGTGAGTTGACCTGGGCAGAACAGACGTATGATCTGGGCTATAGATTGCCGCAGCAGCCGCCATAACCGGGTTTGCCCAATCCTGTACCAACTGTCTACTATGAAAGAAGGTAAGAGTCATTGTGCTGGTCGAATTGTGACAGCCCAGTGGTTTAGGACAGTGGCTAAGCGAACCGCGCGGACGTTTCAGCCCAATCCATGAAAATTTAAATGTTGAAGGAGGGAATGACGATGATGTTTGGCGCGAGCCGAGGATTAATGAAACTGATTTTCTTCAGCGTTAATTTTTTTTGATTACCATTTTGCAACCAACGAAGATAGCAAGGTCAGGTTGTGTTCCATGACTGCACACAGGCGCCGACGTCGCGGTCTACAGAGCAGGCCACCTGAGTGTCATCCGCGTATTGAACCGACGTGCGCGCCGTCTTGTAAACCAAAGGCTGAGGTCGTTTGCCGTAAATCCGGAATACATAGTGGTCGCAACGCAGAGCCCTGATATGTTTGCGATAGGGTTCAAAAGCGGCATCGGATGTTTACCTATGCGCCGACAATTCCTGAACTTTGCATTGTTGGTATGGCTACAGATAACTTTAAACCACGAAATGTCGACGCCATAAGAGTTCAAGTTTGCGGAGAAAGAGGGTCGTGCGGTAATTACATCAAACATTTCGAACAGTCAAGTAGGCATAAAAGCGTGATGTCACTACGGCTCATGAGCAGAAAATACTTTATCAGTGACATGTTCATTTAACGCGCTTATAGGTTGATGGTTCCTCTGAAACCGTGCTAGGTTGGCGAAACAGGTGATGTTGGTGAAGTAATAAACGAGTTTGCTCGTAAACGACGCGCTCAATGATTTTGGCTATGGTGTAAAATAAGAGATGGGGTCGATTAGTCTGGCGGTCGGTGGACTTCTCGGCCGACTTCTGGATGGGATGGTAACAAAGGGCCTAGCTTCCAACGAATCGGGAACATTCGTGAAATACGAGCTACTATTCACAATGGTGAGGTAAATGAGTGGAAAGTGAACAGGAAAATGATTTTTGACAAGCCGGATACAGAGCCGTCAGACTGCACGCAGCAGAGTTCCGCATTGCGCTATCAATGGCGACAGTCGTCCGGCGAGATGGGTGCCACCTGGAAGCGACCGGTGGCTACCCGAGGTAGGCGGACCGGCAGCTCGGGTCCGGACGAGTCCACCTGGCGGGCCGTGTCGGTGCCAACTCGCACGAAGTAGCGGTTGAGGGCGTCAGCGTCCGCACTGGGCGTGGACCGGGCCGGCCGCTTCGACCCGATGACAGGCTGAACCACGCGCCACATGCCACTCGGTCCCGCGTCTCGCAGCCGCCGGTCCAGCTCATCACGCGTGTCACGTCGGATCGCAGACTGGACTTGTGGTTGAGGTTTGCTAGATATCGCGGTCATGTTTCTCGGATGCCGCTTTGCGCGCGCCTCACGATGAGATCTCGGTGGCTTCAGTAACATAAGGCGCATGTTGGGTTAATTGTACCATTTACGCGTTTTAAACCCGGCACTGCAGGGGGTTAGCGCGAAAAGAGTGTGGCAGGAGGGGTGATTTTCCGCCCCCGTGAGATTCCAAAACTACGCAACGTAACGACAAGCGGTAAAACGGCATTACGATAGCTCTAGGCAAGCTCTATCGAAATATTTCCAGTCTTTTCTTGGATCGGTCACAGTTCGAGTCACCAGTGTCACAAAGGTCAGATGTCTTTCCGGTTTTAGGACTCTTTAGGAATCTTTTTCACAGAAAACCCCAAATTTCTCGAGCTATGATAGCTAAGGAGCAAACGATTGAGAGACAATCGATAGCATTGGAAGTTTACATAACGCATGTATGTCTCAAAATTGATCTCAGATAATAGTTTAACGGCTCCAGAGGCTGAAAGGTCGAAACATACTTGTTTTTAGCAAAGTTCTTCTGTGAATATGCATGTGCTACTTAAAGATAAGAGTACACTTTGACGCCATCGTGGTTTGTCTCATTGTGCGGCTTTGACAACTGTATATGTGACCATGGTAAAGGTCAACTTCAAATTTAGAACCTATGGTCAAGGTCATTTGGTGACCCAGGTAAGGTCATGTTGCATATGGGGCGACCCGGCCAGACTAGAACGAACACATTGGTGTCACTATCGTCCTCTATCTCTTTTCTATAAGATTATTAGCAATCATTGCTGATGACCTCAGATGACCTCAGATGACCTTAGAGTCATGACGCAAGAATTGCACCTGATCATTTATATGGCTAAAAGCATTATTCTGAAGAATTAGCCTGATCCGATTGCCATATTTTATGAAAGGGGAAACATTTGTTTATTTTTCATTCACTTATAATGGGAGGTCAGGAACATTGACCTGTACCTTTGGTCACGATCGAAAAATCCGAGATAAACGAATTGTAGGTACTGATATTCTTATGAAATCCTGCAAAGTTCAAAACTTTTCGAAAAAGACTGTGGCTTTGGCACGAACACAAACATTTTTGAAGGTAAGGTCACTTGACATGAACTGTGACCTGACAACTGAGATGACCTTCAAAGTTCAAGGAAGTCATTTTTTACAAAGTGTGGGTAATTGATGCCCAAACAGGCTGTACAAAATTTGGCGGCGCTACGCCCCGCAGTTTTTCCGCTACTCCTGAAAAACCTGAGGGGGGCGAAATCAACCCCCTGCCAGTGCGCGGTTAGGCGCACTGAGTCAGAACAGACGAGTCACCGCCAGAAAGTAGTCCCACTGTCCTCTGGCCGATCACTAGCAACGATGGGTCCAGTCCACCTCGCACACAGCTCGGTTCAACTCTCGTCTCTGTCCGACCGGGAACCAGCACGCGCTGTCACCGCAGTCGCCTTCGGCTTGTAGTCAGGCAAAGAAGCAGCGGCCGCGTCCAGTTGTGGGGGCTGTAGTCCAGTGCAGGATCCGGCCCGGGTCACGCGTGACTGGTGCAGATGAAGTCGATGTGAGCCAGACAGATCTGAAGGTGGGGCCAGTCACATGCGCTGCACGCGAGTAAGTGCCCAGCAGCTGGCTGAATTTGTGTGTTGGAGGTCTATCATGTCGTATTGATGTTCATTGTGGGCTATCATTATGGCCCGCTATGAGGGTCAGCACGTACTGGATCTGTTCTTCCAGCTCGTCCACGTCGCCGACACTCGCGCCTGGGTTGATACCGGCGGCCGGTACACGCGCCACACCATCCTGCTGGGAGCCGCCCGAATCTGCACCGAAGCGTTCTCAGCTTAGAGCCGGCCACAGGTTGGCCGAGACGCTCCACGGTAGTCAGCTCGAGCGACTCCCTGGCTGCTAATGGCTAGCCGCCGTATCCTTTTGCGGTCGGGTCGGTCTCTCCGGACTAGTGGTATTCCGGGATAGTAGCCCATCGGTTGGGTGTTGGGTCGCCTCAAGTCTGTTGAGGCGATAACATCGTACCGTGCTCAGCGTGTCAGCGCAGGGCGAGTAGCTTCGGCTTGAGACTCTGAATGTTATATCTCCCCGATTGTACGCTGGCCGCACCGCGGAGCGGTTTCGCCAGAATAGCGACGCCTCGACCTCGCGCGCCGCCCGCTCTCGCCTCGCCGTGGCGGCCTGGGTGCGCCCCCGTCGGGTCGGTCCGCAAGCCGCAGGACTTGAGGGAACGGGCCGGGCTGGGGCGGGGCGGGCTCGGGTTGGCCGGGCGGCCGCGACACGGTCAGTCAGCTGGTCATACGCAGGGCTGCCCGAGGCGTTGCGGCACTTGATTTATGGTTCATTTCACTGGTATAATTCGATAGTAAGAGCCATTTTCACAACCTGACACCACAAAAGGTCAAGGTCAGGTCATAAAAGCTCAAATTTGAGATTTATAAATATAAATAAACAAGGCATAATTATGGACAAGTTTTATCACAAAAGTACAGCAGTGGCATTTATTTGTCTATATCTGGTCAATAAAAGCCAAACAAGTGATTTAAAAATGTTACGTCATGACTTGCTTGTACTTAGGAAGCCATAAAAGTCAGTCAAGCACAACTTTTTTGCATAAACATAGGATTTTAATGTCATCCATACACATTTTCGGCCACACGCACGAATAACGGGAGCGCCGCAGACGAGCTAGTGCATAAATCTGAAAAATGACTGAAATTCACCAAAATGATAATATCAAAGCTAGTGTGTCCACTGTCTATATTACATTTTGTCCTTAATTTTGAAAATATTTATATATATATTAGGGTGGTCCAAAAATATTTATTTCTAAAAAGTTAAACTCCTTCCCCTCGCCCCTGTTTCTTTGACCATTGTGAGTATCCACACCACAAATCAGCCGATTTGAAGAATATTTAGAGGTGTCGCAAAAATGTCGATTTTTTTGCATAGTCCAAACCAGGCAAAATTCACATTTTCAATACAGCTCGAGCAAAACCGGGAAACTGGGCACAAAAGGAAGACGTAAATTATATGTATGGCACTAGCATGGTGTAACACATAACACTAAACACAAATAATACAAAAACACATTGAAAATGAACGGGAAACGGAACTTGGAGTTGGAAGCAGGAGTAATCACTCAAAGTCAACGCTTGAGGATGGCCTTCGTGGGCACGGAATCTCCTTGCGGTGCTTTGCGATCAGGAGGAGCAGGCATTGCAGTTCCTTGCTTTTGGTGAGTCGCTCGCTGTTGTCCTGAATAAGAGCGATCCCGCGTTCCGCCATGTCCTTGACGACCTTGAGAACCCGCACCTCTTTCTCGAAGGCAACAGTAGGTGCAGTCTACTGTCTACAGGGTCGGTTTCGCCCGCAGGAAGATCGCCCGCGCCTCTCCCTTGCCACTCAGCGAGAGATCAAAGAGCCCCATCGAACGGCGGCTGACGAAGGACTCGAGGGGGGCATGGTAGTCGAAGGTGCTGCCCTCGAACCACTTGGGCGACTTTGTGGCAGCAGGGGATCGGTCGACGTTCGCGACCATGCGAGCCTTGGTGCCGCCAGCACTTGGTCGTCAAAGAGGGCAAGGGTGACGAGCTGCTCCGAATAGAACCACATGTGCCGTCGGAAAGCCTTGTTCGCGGTATCCCGAATTCCTTAACTGGGGTACATGTGGATGATCAGCAGAAAGCGGCGGACGTTGGTTGGAGCGCGTTCGGGCAGAATCGCCTCGTGCCAGAAGCGCGCGTAGAGACCCGACAGGAAGACCGCGACGCACGTGAGACCGTTCTTCTCACGGGCCGTCTGCCGCAACTGATCCTCTAAGAGGAAGATCTTGAGGCAGTAGATCGCCTTCGCTATCCAGCGCGCATTGTGCGTGCATGGCGCCGGTTGCGCGGAAGGGAGGGACGTACGACCCACCGCTCAGAAAGGCCAGGGAGAGCCGGAGCGACTAGCGGTAGTCTTCCCTGACTTGGTGCTCGTCGACGGCTTCCAGGTGGAAACTCTTGGTCTCCGCTGAGCCCGGTGTTCACCGCCAGTCGTGTCGAAAACAAGTCCCCGGACCAGGCCTCTGATAACCCAGTCGTCGAGTTTTGCGATGCACGCCAGCGCTTGGTTCTCTCCTGTCCCCCGGCCGATCTTCGGGACAGCAAGCAGTTGCTCCACACCTCCGCCAGTGACGAGAACGGCAACGCGGTCGACAAGGTGGCTTCCACCTGCGATGTTGGACAGCTGAGCGTTCCGTCCCAGTGCAGCAGCAGGGGCTCGTTCCTGCGATGTTGGACAGCTCGTTCCTGCGATGTTCGACAGCTGAGCGTTCCGTCCCAGTGCAGTAGCAGGGGCTCGCTGGCCGAGAAGGACTGATTGATATCCGCCGCTGCCTCCTCCACAGTGGTCATTTTAGTTATAATATATTATATATCTAAAGATATATTCTATAATAATGATAATCAGATGTATGTAGTACATATTATGAAAATGATACAAATCAATACTCGAAGGTTAAAACATTCACTTGACTGCAGGCACGGAGGGCTGTCGGGATGAACGAAAAGCGACGACATCCTATCACATTCGCACACCGGGACCGGGACCGGGGCCGGGACGTGTTCCAACCATCACCGATGTGAGACACGAACTGACTCGTCTCATGATCGTCCATAAGCTGGCTGAAAAGGAGGAAAACTATACGCGCAACGCGGAACACTAGCTTTATACTAGCTTTGATACACTATACACTAGCTTTGATATGATCATTTTGGTGAATTTCAGTCATTTTTCAGATTTATGCACTAGCTCTTCTGCGGCGCTCCCGTTATCCGTGCATGTGGCCGAAACTTTTATCCGGGATAAATATGAATTGCATCGTAATCTGTTGAGGTCGCATGTTAATACAACAGCAAACATGTAATGAGAATACGCCATATTTTTCAGTTGAGCATCCAAAGACTGCCATCTCCGTACGCAGCACAATGCATCTCGTCCTGGAAAGATGCCGAATACAGACCTGAGCGAAGCAGCGACGAAACGATCAAAGAAAGCTACTCGGCAACGGTATGGAAAACATCCTACAGTCTGACACTGCGGTGCAGAGCTACTCGGGTAGTTGTGATTTTAACATGATGCGTAATAAGTAATCTCAGATTCTATCTCGGTTTCTAAGGTCCCTCCTGATATAATATATTGAATTATAGGACGTATATCGTTGTAATTGCGGGTACTCACGCCAGACTTAGCACGTACTCTTGCATGGGACGTAGGTAATGTTCCTCGTACCTGTGTCTTTTTTTTGGTGAAGCTATTTTCAAAAACAACTACCGTTTTTCTAACATATATATACATATATATATATATATATATATATATATATATATATATATATGTGATATACTCGTAAGCATATATTTAAAATTAATTTATGTTTTTCCAGCGCTGCCAGAAGATGTTTTTACAGAGCATTTTTATTGAAAACTGCGGCTGTCTCCATAACAAGTATCCGGATCCAACTACGTTTCGCAAGCATGGGAGCTCCAAAAAATTGGAACGTGTCAGACCTTGCCTACTCACAGCCAAAGGTAAACTTCTTATAGGCACATACATGTGCATTATGCACTATAGAGCATAACCACATCACCACATCTACTCTGATTTCAGTGAATGGGATATTTTTCCGATTAGGAGATAAGTGAAATGAAGATGACGAGGTGACGATAACATAAATTGAATGAGTCAAACTTAACCCGGCACTGGCTGGGGTCTCAGTCAAATGTCATTGGCTGGGGGCATTTTTTGCCCCTTGTTTCATTCTAACAAAAATCGCAGCGAGACGCGCAAGGCAGTAATTGAAAGCTCTCAATGAGATTCATCTAAGGCATACGCGAAATTAGCAAAATAAGGTCACATGTCAAGTTACTGTTTGGAATGCGAAATTCGTCAGCCTGTGGCACGGACGGAACTCGCATTCGTGCTCTCAAAGCCAGCTTTGATGCTGTCGGTAACATTATCCTCCTTGTCCTTATTGTCAATTCCTGCCTAGCCAACTCTGACTTCCCGGCCACCTGGAAACATTCCTTAGTACATCCCATCTACAAAACTGGTGATCCTACAAATCCGTCAAACTTCCGGCCAATATCTATCATCCCTGCCATAGCCAAACTAGTAGAGCGAATCGTGCAACAACAACTCTACTACTACGAGTACTACCTCCAATCAAACCACCTCCTAGTACAAACCCAACATGGTTTTCGCCCTCGCCACTCAACCGATATCGCCCTTATATCGGTTACCGACAGCATTCTGACCACCAAAGACTCAGGAAATATCTCAGTTCTATGCTTAACACGCGCCCCACTGGGCCTCTGCATTTCCCTCGCCCGACTGGGGGTGTTTGAACACAAAATCGCACTGTCTCTATCTAACTCTGATCCTATGGCACGTAGACCAAAACAAAAAGCACTGTTCGAACCGTTATCAAAAATCATCATAAAATATTTTAGATTTTTTGCTCACGTCAAAACTCAGGTCACCAGAGGTCATCAAAGGTCAAATTTTCCAGTTTTAGGACATTGCTCCAGAAACCCCAAAATATCTCGGAAACTATTCTATCTAGAAACAAACGGTATTAAGACAATCGCAAGCCATTGAACTTCTCAATCTACCTGGTTGTCCTCAAATTTGACCTCAGGTCAATAGTTTTGGCTCTAGCAGGGGCGGCGCCACGGGGGGGGGGGCAGGGGGGGCAAACATATCTTTTTGACCCCCCAGAATTTCACGGAGGCCTTAATCACAAAAAGGTGCCCCTGGCACAACTGTTCAAAAAGAAAGAAAAATTATGTGTCCCTGGTCAAATTTCCTACATAAAGCAAAGCCTGCTGAGGCCCCCAGTACTAGACAGGGGCCCCATACTAAACAGGATGCCCCCAGTACTAGACAGGAGCCCCCAGTACTAGATGGGAGGCCTTTCAGTACTAAACAGGAGGCCCCCAGTACTAGACAGGAGGCCCCCAGTACTAGACAGGAGGCCCCCAGTACTAGACAAAGCCCCAGTACTAGACAGAAGCCACAGTACTAGCCAGGAGGCCCCCATAATAAAAAGGATGCCCCCATACTAAACAGGATCCCCCTACTTAAACAGGAGCCCCCGTACTAAGCAGGAAGCCCCCAGTGCAGTGCTAAACAGGAGGCCCCCAGTGCAGTGCTAAACAGGGAGCGCACACACAGCTGCATGTCAAACCAGGGAGGCCCCCAGTGCAGTGCTAAACAGGAGGCCCCCAGGCAGTGCTAACAGGAGTCCCCCAGTGCAGTGCTAAACAGGAGGCCCCCAGTTGCAGTGCTAGACAGGAGGCCCCCAGTGCAGTTGCTTAACAGGAGGCCCCAGTGCAGTGCTAGGACAGGAGGCCCCCAGTGCAGTGCTAGGACAGAGGCCCCAGTTCAGTGCTAGACAGGAGGCCCCAGTGCAGTGCTAGACAGGAGGCCCCCAGTGCAGTGCTAGAACAGGAGGCCTCCAGCATTAGAAAGAGGTCACCATTACTAAGCAGGAGAGCCCCCAGTACTAGACCAGACAGGAGCCCTCCGTACTAGACAGGATACCCTCATAATAAACAGGAGGCCCCTCATTACTAGACAGGAGGCCCCCATATTATACAAGAGGCCCCCATACTAAACACTAAACAGGGATACCCCCAGTTACTAGACAGGAGCCCCATACAAGCAGGAAAACCTGATACTAAACAGGAGGTTCCCCAGTATAAGACAGGAGGCCGGCAGTACTGCGACAATAGCCCCCAATACTAAACAGGAGGCCCCAATACTAAATAGGAGGCCCCATACTATAACAGAAGGCCCCCAGTATTAGACAGGAGGGCCCCCATACTAGACAGAAGGCCCATACTTAACAGGAGGCCCCCTATCCCCAGTAACTAGACAGGAGGCCCCAGTATTAGACATGAGCCCCCAGTACTAAATAGGAGGCTCCGCCCCCAGTACTAGACAGGATCCCTCGGTACTAAACAGGAGGCTCCCGATACCCAGGACAAGAGGCCCTCATAACATAGGCAGGAGGCCCCTGGCACTAAAATTGCCCTAAAAAACTACCCATAAAATATTAAGCTGTCGGATTTGGCCGACTTCATTTGGAGGAGGCCTTGTTATTGTCACATTTATATATATATATATATATATATATATATATATATATATATATATATATAATTTTAATCAGGCGCGGATCCAGGATTTCAGTCAAAGAGGAGGGTGCGCAACACAAAAAGTTGCCGCCCTCCGGGCGCACCATAGGCGAAACCCGGCTCAGGGGGGGGGGGCGATCCACCCTGTTTAAATTTATATATCTAACCTGCACCAACTATAAACAAGGGTATAGCCCTATTCGGCCATCCCCTTGTATCGCCCTGGTCTGATCCTAGCTTACATGAGACCATTGTCCGACAACAAAATTCAAAATTTTCCGCGCCGTTTCGCGGCGCCATTGCAATACAAATAAAAAATTGTATACGAGTGAAAACTGAATAAAAAATCGCAACGTGAGGCGCATTTAATTGTGTTGTTATAAGTAATACTTGATCTATATCTTCTTGGGCCAAAAAGGTTAGCTTTATCACTTTCTTACAGCACTTTTTAAGGCAAAAATAACAGTTTAGAGGTCGCAGTCCGCACTATTACGCAAAGTGACAGGATTAATGGCATAATGCTGTCCAGGGCATAATATTCAAAAATTTTCGCGCTGCTTCGCGGCGCCATTGCAATACAAATAAAATTGTATACGAGTGAAAACTGAATAAAAAATCGCAAACTTTGAGGCGCCATTTAATTGTGTTGTTATTAGTTGAATACTTGATCTATATCTTCTTGGGCAAAAGGGTTAGCTTTACACTTCTTACAGCACTTTTAAAGGACAAAAAACAGTTGTGTGAGAAGCGTCCGCAGTCCGCACTATACGCAAAGTGACGATTAATGGTAATGGCATCCAGGGGCATAATTTATTCAAAAATTTTCGGCGCCGCCCTCACGCGGCGTTAATTCTTTTAAAAGTTTCAGGCTTGGCTTACAAAAAATAAATATCTTGATATAGCGACAAGTGCGTTGTTTTAAAGATGAAATTAGCAGTACCCCTCAGTTTTACTAACTCCAGGTTTCGTAAAAGTTGGTATGGCTCATGCCATACCTGCCACACTGTATTCTCCATCCTTGTAACGTGCCTTGTCAGCCGTTTCATTGAACCTTTCAACACTGGAAATGGAGCCCATTCCCACGCTTGGGAATGGGGCGTTTAAAGGCACCGCCCCGCTCCTTGAAACGACATTTTGGTCTACGTGCTTTGTAGTCGTAATTGTATTGTCCCAGTTCTCGTATTACACAACATCGTCTTGTGATAGTGCTGTGCTAGTCAATCTTATAGTATTAAAAGATAAATATCATAAAAAAACAATTTAAGTGAAAAATTAACCTAAGGTGCCCATATGGTGAATTATCATCGTATGCAACCATTCAAACTAATAGCTAATTCCAGTTAAGAAAACACATTTTTGACATACAAAACCGGTAGTCACACTCGCGCAGAAACAGTAGCGAGCCAGAGGAGGCGCGGGTTTGCAGCATCCAAGAAAAGTGGGCCAAGCTATGTTTGGATGCTCCGATTTCGGAGATACCGAAGAGCAATAGGTTAGATACGGGGCCATGTTGTAACCATTAAAGAAGCAAATTAAACATCGCATCGCTTTGGTAGCCCAAATCAATGGAGGCCCCCTACAGGCCAGGGAGGCCCCCCTTGGGGGAGGCAGGCCCCCTGGGAAAAGGAGGCCCCCTTTCGACTTTGCCCCCCCAGGTAAAATCTGGTGGCGCCGCCCCTGCTCTAGAGGTCACTTAAGTCAAACAATTTGTTTTACAAATCAACTTAAAAAATAACCTCAGGTCAAGGTCAAGTGGCGACTCAGGTAGGTCATGTTACATATTAGGAGACGTGTCTCAACGAGACAAACACATTGGTGAAAGTTGCACTTCTCTATCTGCATTATGTTCAGAGTTATTGATGAAAAAGTGTTGGTGACCTCGGATGAACTTATATGACCCCGTATGGGTCATTGAACAAAACTTGCACTTGGATCATATATTATATCCTATTATAACATTATCTAGAAGGAAATGGACTGATATCATCGAAAAAGAAAGCATTTGAATATTTCTCCATTGACTGATAATGGAGAGGTCACAAAATTGACCTGACGGATCGATATCAAAATTCAAGACACACATTTTGTAGATATTGATGGCTTCATGCAATCATAAAAGTTTGATATCAATCCCTTAGAAACTGCGGTCATGGCACGACCGCAAACTTTTTGGGATGTGGCGTCACTTGAGCTGACACGTGCTGATGATTTGCTGGTGACGTCGGATGACTCAGGTAACCGCTATGTCCGCCAGGGAACGACACCGTATGCACGATGGGTATCCAGCAGCAGTTCGACAATGGCACTGTCACCTGCCACTGTCCAACGACGTGCTTCGAGAAGTCGTTCAACGCGTTTCAATCAATGGCTCAGTGGCCGAGGGATGTCTATTTGGTGAGTGAAAACGGAGACAAGCCATTGACGCCTCTTCCTGGGTGGCCATCTTTCCAGACTGGGGTCTGTTACGCTGCCGGTTGAGAGAGGGGTGAAAAGGAGAGGTGAAAACAGGTCAAAGACGAAAAAGAGGAGGAAAGAGGAACGATATTCATATTCACACGTATTCACATTATATTCACTCTATCCAGCTACTGAAAGACACCTATGCAGCGATTGGTGCATGTGTGAAGCATGTGATGTTCCGGGCTGAGCTGAGACAATGCAGTCCACCATGTGCGGCTGCCTCTCGGACACGGTCGGCTCCTGTTCAGATGGTGCCAGCAGCGCTTTCTCACTGACTACGGTTGTAAGTCGTATCCGTGTTCAAACATTGCAATGGTTGTTTTGTCTTCTTTAAGAGACAGCTCCTCTGCAGGCCGTTGTTGGTTCCTTGGCTTATTGAACGTCATTGAGCTCCATTTCTTAGATTACTTACGGTCACTTTTGATGATTCATTGTCGCTATTCAAACGAATGACGCCATCGCATGTTACCTTTATCGTTGTTTAAACTCCCTACAACAGTAAACAACATATGACGGTCACTATATGTCTCAAGTGTGCACTTATATGACATAGGTTCTTTGTTGCTCCCTCCAGGGGCCCTGCTACTGGGCTGCACGAACTATTTAAATGGGTATTTGTAACAAACCGGTGTTGAGCCGAGTCCGGTAAAGCAAACACCTAAGGATGCACACAAAACAATACAAACGGTGGCAGAGTGACAGAGTGATCTCACACGGCAAGCTCACTCGCGCATAGCCATGTAGCACAGATAGAAACTAGCTTAGCAGTATAAACAGCTCATTCAAGGGGTATCTTATGCAAGTCATCGTTTTGAACTGTTTCACGTGGAGCCTATAGATGCACTCGTTCACATTTCCTCAGCCGGAGTTGTCTGTGATATACACTTCATTACCATTTCTCTCAACAGGGCC
Source organism: Semibalanus balanoides (assembly GCA_014673585.1). Taxonomy (NCBI): domain Eukaryota; kingdom Metazoa; phylum Arthropoda; class Thecostraca; order Balanomorpha; family Balanidae; genus Semibalanus; species Semibalanus balanoides. The sequence goes on along the minus strand of VOPJ01007161.1, from coordinate 96,091 downwards.
AAATAAAGATGCTCAGTATGTACTCTAAGTGATATATTCGTCATCCATCATAGTATATTGCTTAATGCGCCCAGTGACTTAAGTTTATCGGATAATGTACTCAACGGGAATCAACCATAAATTTATTAGAGATACGAATACTGCATGGGTAGCGGCCCAATATCTCAAAACCATTGCCTGATGTGACGTCACTGTAGCCCGAGAGTGAAGACCGAATCATGTATTATTGCACGAGGCGAAGCCGAGGGCAATACTGCTTGCGAGGTCTTCACCCGAGGGCTACAGTGATGGCACTGAAGGGCTATGATCCGTTTAGCTGTAGCAATCCGTTAAAATGCCTTTGAGCTGCCATTAAGATTATTGATTTGGTCAAAGGTTAGAATCCCATGTTAGATTTATGTTTGTCCAGTAAACTGCATGATTCAAATGATGAACATCTGCTTGAATACGACCATACACGTGCTATTGATTTCCAACGCGATTAAACTGATGCCTGAAATTTTTACGTTAACTCTATTTTACATCAAGTTTCAACCGAAACTGCTAAAACTACCTAGGATTCAGTGGCCTAACTATTGCTTATATGACATCACGACCATCAGAGAGCAGAATTGCAAAATTACGTAAATATACTTAATAATTTAAAATTACTATAGATTCAGGTGAATTTAATTACCAGTAAGACCTTTAAACGGCGAAGGACGGAGCGCAATCCAATAAATCCGCTCAATTGATCACCCGTCTAACGAGGATCCGTCTGTGCAAAGCATGCATTTGAATTATTTTCGCTGATGTGTTTTGCCTTCCGCAAATAGATCCAACTAATCTACTTAACTAAATAGTTTAAACGTTTTTTAATTTGCATTATAAGCTTCCATGTTTGAAGGCAAAAATTCCAGTTTGGAGTGTTATTAGATGGATTGATTGCCTTTACAGACCGCATAATTTTATCGCTGCATAAGCACCCTTTGGTTTTGTAACTTACGGCGGTGTAATAAGAAATATTATAAAATTCGTCAATCAAAAAATATTACAGACAGATTTTAACCAGTAAAATACGCATGCAAATCTAAATATTTTGAATGCATTCTAGAGACGTTACATTTGGATCTAAACATTGTGTTTTGTATCGCTTCACGCCACATAGTGCTGAAGCACAATTATTGTGAAGACGTCATATAAAACTTGAATTTGCCGCTTGATAGCCAGTAACTTTGACACGTACCACGCGCGGCTGATCGACAATCAGTGCATACGCCGGCGGACGTTTTCTACGGCATCTGTGATTTGACCCGGCCTTTGCGGATTTTTGGTTGCCGAGATATAGGTCCGTATTGCAACGATGTTTTGAAGTATTTTTTGGACGAACAGGGTAGCACGTGCGCACGTGACAATGTGACCCAGAGTTTACTGGCACATTGCCGTGGTGTTCGGTCTCCAGATCTCACACAAATTTCTAGCTTAATCAAGTCAAGCCGTTTCTCAGCACACGGATAATACCTTTATATGCACCCCTGACGCCGCCGTGTCACCGGCCGTGTGACCCACACATGGAAAAAACATGTCAATATCATAATGTCATTGCATGGGGCTTCTGGGAAGCCGCTGTCCAATACGGAATGCGGGGTCAAAAGATATAAGCTTCTGACCAGCGTCGCGGTCATGCCCGCGGCCGCGTCGCCGCTTTATTGTGAGGAAAAATCACGGTTCTCAATGAGGACTCGCCCGCGCTTCCGCTCGCTCGTAATCTATATTGACAATCTATAAAATATTTTAAATTAATTTGCGTGCAATCAAATACATAAAAACAGGGGGTTAGGTGACCTGCAACTAGTCCAATGCCGCAAAATTATGTGCAGGTCCTCTCTATGTATATATGATCTCTATGCTCACAGAAGCTACTGACTATGGATTTGACTTGAATGTCATATCCAGGTAGCTCATATTAATTACGGCTGCACCTAAGCCATAATCACAGTCGCTATGCCTTGGCCATAATACTCATCCAACAAGGCGCTATATTATCGCTGCTTAGGCCTGTATTATTTAGCAATTCCCCTGAAGGTCTTGTCCGTACTTGCACCAGATTGTCCTGTGCCTGACAGTATTCCATTACTAGTTCAACGTCGACTGACACTTTACCCACCATTGGTGACGTCTGACCGCTAAAGTCTGTTTACTGGGCGCAAATTTACCTTAGTTGTCGGTGCGCCCGAAAACCCCAATAAACAAACAAAGTCGGTTTACTATGAAAGGTGGGGACGTCATAAAAACCTGTCCCACATGTGCCAATGCCACTCGCACAAATTGTACCTATATGGCGTGTGGGTGCGTTCGCCGCTGGTGACATCACGATTCACGTCCCATTTGACTGTCAGTCGATACAGCAATAGTCAATGGGCTGCAAACTGCCATTACAACCAATAATGCTCCGGGCATGCATGCTTCTGATGTTTAAGTTTATTTGCCTGGCTTTGTTGCGCAGAGCTTGTTGCTCAGGCCCTGACCCCACCACCCGATCGCGCAATGCATGCTGGTCGGCAGAATTCAGTGACGAAAGTTGTACGTGCCCGCTAACTTGGACACGGACCACCCCGCTCACTGATGTCACCTGACCTTGAGTGCGAACCCTGCCACCGGCTGCAGGCCATCCCAGTCAGGAGCAAATAGCGAGCGCCGAAGCGACTCGAACCGGGGCTGTCACTTTCAAGATAGGTCGTCAGAAGTCCAGCTCTCTCCCACTGAGCTACAGGGGAGGACATCGCGGGACTCTCGCGGTTAATATGAACCACACGGAAGGTATGCAGAGTATTGCTGGTCTATTTTTGTATTTTTTACCAGCGATGCGTGCGGTAGTTTTGCTGCACCCAGCCACGCGAGTGTGGCCGCGCCTCCGTGTTGTTCCGAGGGTGACCATGGTCCCGTGTAGAGGCCGTGCGATCAAGGCCGTTGGGAAAAGTGCACCGCCACCGGTGGCGTGCTAGTCGATCGTTCTGTCAGCAACGGTGACACTTGTATGGCTTTGCGGTCATTCTGCTCGCAAAATCGGTGGAAATCAGGCGGCGGCTTGATTAGCAGGTACCGCGAAATATTGTGCACCCCTAAAGCCCTCAATTATCCACTTAAGTAAATAACGCATTGTTATTATATTTTTTTCCAAATTGCCACATATTTTCGCGTCAGCTCTCGTATTAAGTATTTTAAATTGCATCAAGGGCGTCGTCAATCAAATTTGAATGGGGGCAGTTCAATGTTTCGGTAGCAGCCAGGTGTTCCGCCTTCGCCCCTATAAGGCTAATGCCCAAATCCAGCTAATCTGGGGGCAGAACGATCCTGCCCCCCCCCCGCCCACCGCAAATGGCGACCTACCTAAATTGATCGATGGGTCTCGTTTAATTTGTATTGTGGTCGGTGTTACCTCGAAGTGGCTTTCCCAGCTGCAAGAGAGGTATTCAATCGCTCTTTATGATGGCGACGAAGCATGAAGTCATTGGCACAGACACTGAACAATTCGCGATATTTTATGTTGCTTTACAATTGCATCAAAATCTGTCTCATTAGTGGAAACCGGGGCACGTTCTGTAACTTTTTTTAATTGGCCCTGGTGAGCACACTTTCAAGAGTTGGTGATTGATACTTCCCACTAATGTTACACACAGCATTAGCCGTTTTCATGATGGATTATTTTGTGCGAAATGTTTTAAAACATCTTTAACGGACACTGCCTCTTACGGATGATATCGCAAAAACAGGCTTAAACAAGACCTAAGGACCACTAATGATTTTTAATTGTCATTAATCTTATCCAAAAAGCGCAGAATAACCAAAAAACAATTCATTAATTTCATTACTTAAGAATTAAAAACTGTTTACATTTTATACACACCACTTACGTAACATGGAAACCGTTTGCTCAAGTTAACTGTAACACAGGAAAGCGGATGTCAACTTGAACTGAATCAAGCCGTCAGCTGACGCTATTGCAATTGATGAGACGCCCGATGCGCTTATACATTTGTGGTTCCTGGTAACTGAATCTTACCGCATCTGCCGGTATTTGGTCCGTTGCCATGGGAAACGTACAGACTATTTTCCATTTGGGTATTCTACCGGATCAAGAGGGACCAATCATATAGAAAAGCCTCCGTCGGGAAAAACTTCAATCAATGCTGAGAAATCAAATCCCTCGTAAAGTTAAAAAACCGTTACTTTGCATTAACTTTTCCTTCTTAACATTAATTTCCTTCATGCTATCATTTAAGTAAAGTACTGGTTGGGCGATCGACAACCTTTTCTCTGAATATTGATGGAGCAAACAACTCTTGAACTGGCATATTGGGCGACTGGGCGCGATTTCAAAAAACGGACTCTGGTGCTTATCAAATTCGGCTTGTCTTTAACATATTAAATTTTACTTTGTAGTGGACAGTGTCCCTTTAAGATGTTGAAGTTTAGGATGAAAGTCTTAAGGATACTTATTCTTACCTAACTACGCAACTTTTGCAGCAATTTTTGTCTTGAAATGTCTCTTCAGGTTTCTGTAACTGATGTTCGTAAGAAAATAGTATGTACAAATTGCGGTTGTGGTAAACTTAGCAAAGATAATATGTATAGGTTAGTGTGAGGCCAGATCTTCACCTACTGACACTTTTCAGAACATCTTTAAACATATCGGTCTCGGCACGGGCTATTCGGTCGCCATACACAAGCGACCTCCCCTTGACTTCTTAATGGGCTCGCCTCCAGCGGAATCGTTTCTTAGCCATTATTGGCCATGCGAAGGTCAGACCCGTGATCCATGACGCTGGTAAGAATTGGTATACTAATATTGGCGTTTTATGCTCTACTGAACGAACGGACTCTAGACGCATATGTTCTTTAGAAACGAACAATTTTGTATCATCATCTTATAAAGAGCTCATTTCATGTTTCCATACCTCTTGAATAATTATGATATCGCCTAAATCCGTAACTTATTTTCTTGGAATATATCGTATACTAAAACTTTCATACTAAAACATTTTAAAACATCTTTACATGTTTTAAAACATTTCGCGCCAAATAATCCATCGTGAAAACGGCTAATAGCTTCAAATGGTTTTTGGGAGTTCAAGTTGTATCTCAGCTTGTTTCGACACCAGTGTCGACAATGCAGTGATGACTCATCCGACAGAACCTGCCCCATATATGGGGCAGGTTCTGTCACCTATGGGGGCACATTCTGTCACTGATAAAGCACTTCCTGTTATCAACGAACGTTCATCCTGACGTCTGTGCAGGGGGATAGTAAGAGGTTTCATTCATAGCCATCATCAATGGTGTAGAAAATGACGGCCTTATACGATCCCAACACTGCATATTCCGGTTTTTCTTGGTTATCCATGCACAAATAAGGGCCTACTTTAACATGTTAACGGGGAAATTTGTTTCCGTATGGCCTTGATTGAAATCCCTCCCACAATAGACGCAAAGATCCCCTGCAGTCCACGGTAAGAAAAACGCGTTTAAGTGTCCCCACGGGTCCAGAAACGTCCAGCTACCCTGCTGGAAGATAGTTAACTTTTTGCTTTTACTCACACTGTTGACTCTTCCCGCGCCGGCACGGCGGTCAGTCGGGCTACAGCGTCCGGTCAGCGTTTACCTCTTTGTCTCGTTATCGTCTCGTGTCGTGCCCACCGCGGGCACGTCAGTACCTCATAGGGACCCGTACGAGGCTCACACGATGTGCGCCTCCGCCCCGGTACTCGTCTCGTTATCGTGATATTAGATATTAGTACTCGTGAGGGCCCCGAAGGATTGCGACGCGCGTCCCGGCCCCTGCATTAATATCAACCTGCGTTTTATTCCTATTATTTCAACTACTTTGCTTATTTCTTTTGGCTTATTACATTTTTTGGCCTTTCGAATAAATTCCTTTAAGTTACTACCCTTTCGACGCACAATACTGCCGGCACATATATATTTTATACTATATATCCTCTATATTATATATTATATATATATATATATATATACACATATTCTATATATATATATATATATATATATATATAAAAAAATATATATATATATAAATATATATATATATATAAGTTGATAAATATATATATATAATATTATATATATATATACTTTTAAATTATATATATATTATTATGATATTAGGATATAGAATTAATATGAGGCACGTAGCCAGGATTTCTATCGGCGGGGGGGACTTCAATGGAAGAATACAATTTCGCTCCTCAGCGAAATGTTGTTGATCAGGAAGGAAAGGTCAGGTGTCAGCAGAATTGCATTTAATCTAATGCTTTTTTCCAGAATGTCCCTTGGCTATGTACATGGCATTACCAAACCACGTGCTCGGGGGATAATGAAGCATCACAGCAGTTATAATGTACGCATATGAAACAATATTGTTAAAGCAATCTGTTGCCAAACAATACAAGTCAAGTGTTTTGCAAAATGTCCTATTTTTTTTTTGCTCACGCTGTTTCCGCTCAAGACAACAAAAGCTTCAGTCATGCATTGTGGACTTCTGGCGCCGGTTGCGCTTCTCCTCCCCCCCCCCCTGTGGCCGAATTATCTCTCGAACTGGGGGGCTGGATCTGAATGAGAGACTTGAACCCCCCTCCCCCAGTTAACATGTTAGACGACTCCATGATATCTCAGGAACGGCTGGGCCGATTGTGCTCAAATTTGGTGTGTGGTAAGGAACCTCTCACTCAGCCGCCATCTTCCCACAAGTCAGGGGTGGGGTGCATTCTGCACGTACGCACGCGCACACCCCTATTCTATATCTCAGGAATGGGCTAAGCCGACTGTGTTTAAATTTGGCGTTTGGCTTGGGACCTCTCAGCCGCCACTTTTCCGCAAGTCAGGGGTGAGTTGTCTCAGCACATGTGCACGTGTGCACGTGCGCAACATTTCTTATATCTCAGAAACTACTTGCCCGATAGCGTTGGAATCCACCATACAATTTCTTCGCGCTCGCTCGTTCGTTGCCAACTACGGCGCTGTACTGGTTTGTTATGTATCTCCCGTTAAAGGGACACTGCCTCTTCCGGATGGTATCGCAAAAACATTCTAAAACAAGTCTAAGGGACTAAATATTATTTTTAATCGTCCTCTAATGCTCACCAAAGCAGTGCAAATACAAAAACCTTTAATTTATTTCATTTTTCATAATAATATAAAAAACGGTTTGCGATTTCCACACACCACTAGATAACATGGCAGCGATTGAGCGCCAAATTCAGCGCAGTTCAGACATTTTCGCGTTATTTGGTAAACAACACTGTACAGGAGTACCTAAAACAAATGTAAACAAATCCGATACCAAAAAAAGAATATGTTTGGAGAGAACTTAATCAATGATTAGAGCGAAAAATCCTTTGGAACAATCCTCAATCCCTTTAGAACAATCCTTTAGTTTATGCCTATTAATGAGTTTAATTCAGGCATAATAAGACATTTTTTCTGACATTACAAATTTCGACGGAATGCTCGAGGAAAAAATATCGTCATTTTTCATAGTTGCACAACGCTGCATTTTTTTTACGTAGTGATGGCGGACTCGTCAAGCTCATTGGCTGGAAGAAAACTGAACTTTGAACGATGATATTAGGCCACTGGGCGCGAATTTAAAAAACGGACTTCATGGTGCTTATCAAATCTGGTTGTTCTTTAACATATCAAATTTTACTTTGAACGGACAGCTTAGCTGGCGTGGGGTCTAAGCTCCTTACATCCACCGCAAAGACACTTTGTCATTTTAATTTATGTCATAAGTTTTCTCAGTTTCGGTGTTATAAGCTTCCTTGTCTGCGAACCACCTGCAGTAAATTGACATTGAAAAGTGTATTGGTTCGGACAGGAAACAGCGGCTGACCAGATGAACATCGACGTTAGGAAGATGACGCCATCTTCGAGAGCAGAGCTGGCGTCCAACGTTCTTGACGTGAAGGTGTTTTTCAAGACACTTAACACTGCATCACTCTCGCAGTCCCCGTCATATGCGGTATGTTTACTGACATTTGTTAGCTTTCATTGTACATTCCTTCAACTCAGCTTTTGCTCCATTTTGAACCCATCACAATTTCATCAGTTAGTAGAGAGGGAGTGTGCCTACTCTTTTGAAATGTCAAATATATTTTTATTACGGTAAGAAGCTATTGGGTTGATCATTGTTACGATTTAAAATTTCACGTTCTGGAGCCCCTTTAGTTGGAATTTTTTACTCATATTTCTTTGTTTTGCATTTGTTTTTGTTTCAAAACTCATAAACGATCGCCACTTTAAACAGATGTACGAAGATGTTTACCTACAATGGCGCACCAATGACAATAAAACAAACCCGGTGCAAAAATATATTCTTGTTCTTGTTTTAGCGAAAATTCTCTCTGGTGAATAATTTGTTTCGCCGGAATGATCTTGGCTGAATTTGGATATCTCAGCAAACAATAGTGAATCTGGGGAAATGAAGTACATAGCTAAATTCAGGAAAATCTTACTCTTACAGACTGTGTCAAACAACTCCACATGGACAATTAAGAGTAGGCACCATCTTTTAATGCTTCCAGAGTGACAACCGAACAATTAGTTCGCTGGCGTTCTCTGCTTTTTCTTCCTGCAGGAGCCCTGTCCGACAGTGATGTTTAATTTGCAATCCCATCAGCAAAAGTCTGTCCGGACTCAGTGAATGTTGGCTGTGTTTCCATCTGTACAGCCTGTTCCGACGTGATGTTGGCGTGTTTCCATTTGCAGAGGCCTGTCCGACCAGCTGGTTTTGGCTTTGTTTTCCATCTGTACAGCCTGTCCGACAGTGATGTTGGCTGTGTTTCCATTTGCAGAGCCTGTCCGACAGTGATGTTGGCTGTGTTTCCATCTGTTTAACCTGTCCGACAGTGATGTTGGCTGCGTTTCCCTCCCTAGAGCCTGTCAGACAGTGATGTTAACTGTGTTTCCATTTGCAGAGCCTGTCCGACAGTGGTGTTGGCTGTGTTTCCATCTGTTTAACCTGTCCGACAGTGATGTTAACTGTGTTTCCATTTGCAGAGCCTGTCCGACGGTGATGTTGGCTGTGTTTACATCTGTTTAACCTGTCCGACAGTGATGTTGGCTGCGTTTCCCTCCCTGTCTGACCATCACTGTCTGTCCATCACTGTCTGACCTAGAGTCTGTCAGACAGTGATGTTAACTGTGTTTTCATCTGTAGAGCCAGTCCGATAGTGATGTTGGCTGTGTTTCCCTCTCTAGAGATGGACTTCAAATGACACTGGATTTTCTTTTTTCGGTTTGCAGTCAAGCTCGACCTTCTTTAGTAGCTTAGGAGGCGCCATGTCTCTTTACCTAGGCATCTCAATAATAATGGTGGCCGAGATTCTAGAGTTTTTCTGCCTGCTGGGATGGAACTTGTACCAACACGCCAGAGGAAACTACGTCTCTCCGGGGACACCAGGTTGGTTGGTGGGAATACGTCTCTCCGGGAAAACCAGGATGGTTGGTGGGAATGCGTCTCCCCGGAGACACCAGGTTGGTTGGTGGGAATGCGTCTCCCTCGGGGACACCAAGATGGTTGGTGGGAATACATCTCTCCGGGGAAACCAGGATGGTTGTTGGGAATACGTCTCTCCGGGGAAACCAGGTGAGTTGGTTGGAATGCGTCTCCCGGGGACACCAGGTGAATTGGTGGGAACGCGTCTTGTGTGGTATTTAGTGCGTTGCTACTGCTAGTGATTCCGCGCCAGTGAATTAATTCATTTAGTTTGCATCCAGGGACGCAGCCAAGGGGGGCAAGGGGGCCATGGCCCCCTGAGCAAAATAAATTCACACTAGATAGAAGGGGATTCTCTGAGAAACCGACCCCCCCCCCCCGGTCAGCAGCATATGGCTGAGGAGAAAAATGGGCTCATTCAATCAATGAAGGAATGATAATATGTGCCTCAGTTGTAAGGCGCACGGCTCATTACCGTGTTTTGCCACATTAATTTCTCTGTCATTAAGTATGCGACTCTAACTCACACTGAACATTTGGCGTGGACCACTGGGTCGGTGCCTGAACCCCCATTCGATGTTATTGTTACAGGCGATGTCGAGCCCAACAGGGTCGGCGAAGTCAAGAAGGTGGCTATCAAGCCGAACGGTGTGGAGATCACCTACATCAGTGACAGTCGGTTGCCGCCGCCGAAACTCCCGTACTACGCTCCGACGTGAACGCTGGTCCGTGCATTTATTGATACATGCAGCGTCGTCATGAAAAACACGACTGGACCCGACATCAGTGGTCTCCACTTGGCTGATCTAATGTCCAAGCTTGACTGTGCCTTACACCGTTGTGGTCCCCCTGTCCGGTTAGGGGTCCCCCTGCTGGTCCCCCTGCTGGTCCCCCTGCTGGTCCCCCTGCTGGTCCTCCTGCTGGTCCCCCTGCTGGTCCTCCTGCGCTGGTCTGTCAATTGCTGGCAATTGCTGGCAATGTCAATAAGCGTCGGTAGGCCGCTTGAATGGCGACTTCTCACGCAGCGTGTGTGCTGCCTTGTTATTTTAATGACCTACCGTTATACGCCTTGCTCTGGGCTACGAGCTGGCTTATGCATTTTCAGTTTGATGCCCCAGCTTATGCAGTATGGAATGTATGGCGTGGCCAGGTTATACTTACGATGAATTATTTACTACCATCGCTTATGTGTTTGAACACGCATATACGCAATGATTGAGCAGTTAGACGTTGACTGGTAACAAACTGACATTGCATTTTACCACTCGGTATGACGTCTGGGGTGATCGATCTGTGTTAACAGTGGCGTGACCACTGACCAGGTAACCAGGGCTTACTGGCCAGTCAAGAGAGGACCAGTGTGAATTCAGCAACAGTTGGTAACTTTGTACTTGTCAAATTTTGCTGTAGTTTTTTTGTTCTCGTAAGTTGTCAACTTGTCGTTGGTTTTATGGTACGCCTGCGTCCAGAAACATTGTATTGTATTGTATTGTACATCTTAGGAGCATCCACAGCCGACTGTGGCTATTACGCTCCCCGTTCAGCTTTGTGGGACATATGTATAAAAGGACGGGCATACATTAAGCACCACACATAAACACACACACAACGCAAAACACATTTAAGTTCACCGTCCTGTGCAATGGCAGGTGTACTTCATTCGTGCATGAGGATTGCGGTTTACGGACGATTAAAATGTCTGGTTTGTCGATGCCCTGGAATTCGATGGGCATTTGTTACTGCATGGCTGCACGGTTAGCAAACCTTCGCCTTCCCTGCTTCTGGTGCGAATGCTGGGAAGCTTTAGGTTTCTGTCCTGCCTGAGTTATGCGCTCTCGCATTTCTCGTGCGGATTAAAACATCTTGCAATTGGCGGTAGGCTCCTCTGTACAAATAACTTATTGCGAGCACCATGCGTTCATAGGATGGACAGATCGTGGCCGACAGCCACCCCAAGTGTATCTCGCACATCCCGCCACATGGCTCATATTTGCGACGGCCAGAATTACTCGGAGCAAGCAAAGTTAATGATTCCTTTGCGAATGCAATTAAGAATTTCCTCTTTTGTTTGCAGTTTCCGTAAACTGGCAAACGTCAAGTAGGCGGATGTCGAGAGCACCCAGGGCGCTTCACAAATTGTCACGATGGTGTTCGGCTGGTAGTTGGTGACGCGCATGGGCTCAGTCCGATCAGGGGGTTCCAAAACCTTTTGGTGAGGGTCGTCCATGGTCGTCCCAAGTGAGACATGGATCAAAGATCACACCTAGGTTCTCACCTTTTTGGGGATGGTTTCAAAACTGAATCTCTGAATTTAACGCTGATGTCAGGCAGGTCACGCAGGTTCTGGCGACTACCAAATGCCATAAGCTGGGTCTTTTCGGCATTTACCTTCAGGCCATTGGCCGCAAACCAGTCACTCAAAGCATCCAGAGTGACTTCAAGTCGAGCAACTGTTGAGCCCAGAGTGACTTTCGGCCGCTGACCAGCACCTGCGTATTTTCATCAGCATATTGTACCGATACATGCATCGGGAGCGTGGGAGGCTTAGGTCGTGCGAAAACGGTGAACAGCATCGGTTCCGGAGGGCTGAACCCTGGGAAACACTCCGGACATGTCGGCAATGATTAGACAAAACGCGGTGTCCCTTCCCGTTGGAGATGCAGACACTCTGCGTGTGACCCTCAAGATATGAGCGGAACCAACCAGCGTCGATTCCAAGAAGTTGAAGTTTTTCAAGTAATTTGGAGTGGTCGATTACGTCAAAACATTTGCTTAGTCTATGAGACAAAGAAGAGAAATTTTCGGTGTTGTCCATAGCAGTTGAGAATGCTGTCAGAGATGCTATCAGTGGGCATAGGCAGTCGAATTGATTTGGACCGAAAGCCATGTTGGCTATCAGAAAGAAGGCAGTTGCTAGAAAGATAGTGATGGAGCTGACGCTGAACGATCCGCTCAGTGATCTTGGCGATGACGGGTACTAATGATATCGGTCTATAGTTTGATGACATGGTCGGATCAACCTGACTGAAAATGGCCGTATCAGGAGTGTGTTCCAAGAGAGAGGGAAGTCGTTATTGGACAGGGGGGACAAATTGTTGATTGACATTGCTGGAGGATAGGGGACCAATTGCATTCAAAGGCAAAAAGCTTTACCAATTCTTTGATAGACAGGCGCCCATCAAGTTTCCGCAAGCCGAGGTTACCTTCGCATTGGAAAACACGACAGTTCGGAGGGTTTCGATGTCAGTAGGTTGAACAGTGAACCACAAGAGGCTACGCGCGGCAGTCGGCACGGTACCTCGCATTCACCGTCTCTCTCATGACCTCGCGCGCCACCCGCGGACCGACCTGCCACGGAAGACGGAGTTCATGTCGTCAGGGTCCGACAGATGGGCAGCACGGTCTGGGGGACCCTTGCCGGCGACGGATGGGTCGAATATTACGCCAATTGAGCTGGGGCCCTGTTCTCTAATTTTGCCACGTATGCTCTCACGGCTATCACGGCGGATCGATGCCTTCACACTGCGGATTTCGTGGAGCAGTAAACGGAATGAAGATGAGCTTGCCATAGTCGTTATTATCAAACAACTGCCGCAACATTTCTAGTCACCAGTGGATGTATTTGGTTTCACGCGGAGCCCAGAAGGCTACGACAAAGACAGACGTTCTTCAATAACGGGTATGAAACGCATATGCTGGATGGGTGGGCTAACATGCTCTTAGATGTCAGCCTACCGCATATACTTTTTAACGGTGCAAGTTTTTTATTTGTATACAAGCAAGCATACAATAATCGGGCACACTCCAAAATGTTTCACATACATTACTGGCGATGTTTACCTGATGCTGACACTCTTCAACTTAAATCAGGAAAAACACAAACAAACAAACAGTTTCACAAATGACCTGGTCATCACACTCACGGCCAGCTACAGCACACAAGCACCGGCAAGAGAAGCGGAAACATGATCCGGCCACAGCGAGCGGGGCTACCGCATGCACTCTGTCGAAGGCATCTGTCGAAGCACAACATAATTACAAAGAGGACTAAAAGCCGTTTTCACGAAGGATTTATTTTTACTCGGCGGTACCCGGTAGTACCCGGTAATAATTCGTGCGTTTTGGGTATCTGAGTCTAGGAACATGTCTTTTCGCAGATATGTTGGTATCAATTGAAACTTTATGAATTCATATACAATTATCTTCTCTTACAATACGAAGTATTCCATTGGGTTTCTTTGTATAATCAAGTTCATAAACAAATATTACCGGGTACTACTGGGCCGGTGGTACCCGGCAGTACCCGGTAATATGTGTTCATGAATTTGACTATACAAAGAAGACGAAAATTATATTGCAGAAAGAAAAAGAAAAGTAAAATAAAAGAAAAGTAAAATAAAAAGAAAATAATATTGCATACGTAGTTAGTGCACGGTAGTGCAGATACTTATAGATACGGATCGGGCCATGGGACGATTGGTCCGACTTTTAAGAGAATCATGCTGTTTGCTTGTTGGTAGTTAACACTAGTTTGATCTGTGTTAGTTAGTAGACAGCAGTAGAGCTAGGTGACCCCCATTTATAATTCTGTGTGATGTCGCCAGCGCTCCCAGAATAACATGAAAGGGAACCTCTGGTAAATGAATTAACACAACCGGGTTAAATCGACTATTGGTGTGGTCAACGTGCTCTTTGTCGTGTTCCCTACTAGGCTATAACAATATATTCATACGCGCTCGAATGTACTGTCTAATGTTGGATTGGAATGGCAAATAAAAGTATATCGACTGTCGTCTCGTGGATTGGCGCGTCGGTCCCCTCCCGCACCACGGCCCCGCCCACCCTCCCTCTCCCGTCCGTGTGAACTGTGAATCCTCCTGACTGGGATGGCGCGTCGGTCCCCTCCCGCACCACGGCCCCGCCCACCCTCCCTCTCCCGTCCGTGTGAGTTCTCCACCCGAGACCCTTCAGTGTCCCAATTATTGTCGGCGCCGCTAAGGTCCCATTAGTGTAGTTAATGTGTTTTTTGTCGTGTCACCTGCAAGGCTATAGCAATACATTCCTACGCGCTCGATTGGACTGTCCATTGGTGAATTTGAATGTCAAATGAAAGTAAAAGAATCCGACGTTTTGAACATGCATACATGAGCTACAGTGCACAGTGCAGTTGAATCAAGGTACTAAATGGTTCGGAGACCCAAAACAGACACACGTATGCAGTGGCGGATCAAGGAGGAAGGGGGTCATGACCCCCCCCTTGGGCCGTGAAGGGGCACCACCGCAACAAAGGGCACCACTGCGCCGGCGTACCAGGGCCACGACGGCGCCGATGCACCAGGGGCACCACCAGGGTGTACCAGGGCCACGACGGCGCTGGTGTACCAGGGGCACTACCGTGCCAGTGCTTCACTGTCGACTAATTTTATTCGCCCCTGCAGCTCAGTGGGAGAGCGCTGGACTTCTGACCTATCTCGGTAGTCGCAGCCCGGGTTCGAGTCGCTCCGGCGTTCGCTATTTGCTCCTGACTGGGATGGCCTGCGACCAGTGGCAGTAGTCGTACTGAAGGTCAGGTGACGTCAGTGAGCAGGTCGGACCATGTCCAGGCATGTAGGGCACGTACGACTTTCGTCTTGATTCTGCCGACCACAGGATTGTGCGATCGAGTGGTGTGGTCAGAGTCTGTGCAACAAGCCCTGCTTAGCGCGGGTCCTGACCTCGGTTTCGCTCGGTTTTCGCTCGGTTTCGCAAAACATGCATGACATAAGTTGCGCAATAATTTACATTTGGAAAATGGAAAATTAATAACTTTTTTTTTTCGGTGTCTGACATATGCTCTTCCTAGCGGTCAGAGACTATCATGGGTGCCCAAACTCCAAGCCCAGCCCAGCCGAAGCCCATGAACACCAAGCCCAGACCAGGAACCGATTCAAATTCTATAATATTGATACCCATGCCCATAACTCCATTGGGGCCTCGATTCAGGATAAGGCAGATAATTATTTCACAAAACTTGCAACCATATCCTAGCATCGTTGACTCTTCATTTACGTTTTAAGCGGTTAAATAATAGGTTGTTATTTTGAGTATATCGAACACTTTGCGGTCAACATTATCATATCTGGATCAAGACTTAGGATTCACACATGATGTAAATCTTACTGCTCTATTACTTACCCGATTTATTGTTCGTCATATATTTGCAAAGTCTATTGGTTTTAAAGGAATGATTTCACTTCTCATGAAAGTTTGTCCAATGAGCCCGCTTGTGGTGCAAAATATTGAAGTAATTGTGCGAACAGATTCTGACAATTTGTTTCTCGTCAACACAGATCGCTCAATTTCCATGAAAACTAAGTTTTAGTATTCTGGCGCCGATTGACGTCATTATGAAGGAATTTTTGGAAATATAAAAAACTTCACGCTCAATATGTATGACTAGTGTATGGCTAATATATAGCCAAATGTAAAACAAGTCTACTTTCACCAAGATTTGATAAAAAGGGATGACGACATCGGCTTTAAGCGGCTACCCTAATACACTAGGGCCTTATTTTTTGCAGATGTCAAAATCAAACTAAAATTTACTTTCGATTAGACTCTGTGGGTGTTTTAACTTCTACAATACTTAATTTCAATGGAATTCCAACAACTTGGCCATCTCAACTCAAATCTTATGTTAATGTGAAACATTCCCTTTAAGTGTCCTATACCATTTACCTAAACAACATATTTACCTGGGGTTGTCAAGTAAAAAAGAACGCTTAGCGACATTGTTCTAAAATTGTCAAACCCATGCCCACCCAGTACCCATGTTAAGTCAAAAAATGTATATCCAACCCAGACAATCGGAAGAATTAAATGGGCACCCATGGGTGCACCCAGCCCATGATAGTCCCCGCTAGCGGTAATATTGCTGTCCCCAGAGACCAATATTTTGCATCATACCGAGATGTGCAACCAGGAAAAGGGGTTACCTATGGCTTGGCTCCACTCAGGGTCTGGTTTCAACATTACAGTGTCATTTTCCACGACCTTTGAAATAACATTTTAACCCCGCTTCGCGGCGTCACATCGGTGACCATCGTCAAAACGAACCCATCGTCATCCTCTTCGGTTCGTCGTAACGCTGAATTGAATAAATAACATTTTTAGCTTCTTATCATCTACAAGCCGCACCTTATCCTCTACACCACCTATATTTCTGGGTATTATCAGACAAAGCTGTAAAAAATTGCCCCGTTTTGCAGCGCTAAATAACATGTATGTATGTACATACATAACTATACTATAACAGATAAATACACATTACAAATTCTGAAAGGGCTGAAATACACAAAGAAAATTGGAATACATTTTTTCGTCATTTCAGCCGACTTCTCACTAAAAAATATCGGCGACGCCTCTGCGTACAGTTGCAGACAACGCGCTCTCTATCCCCCCCCCCATCAACAACTTTATCGCTGACGGCCGATGGTCTGCTACCCCCTCGCTCACCAACTTTTGGGAAATATCCCACTGGATTCGCCCCCTCACAAAAACAAAAAAGCACTGTACCTTCGCCCCTAGGCCCCGTCTTGGTTAGGTCCGATCGAGACGGGGGCCCGGTGCTGGCAAAGGCGTGATACGGAGCCTGGTCAAGACGAGGGCCCAGTCACAACAGGGCCGACTTCTTCCAAATTATTTATACGGGCCCGTTCCTGATAGGGACCCGATCAAGGCCCCGGTGCTGGCGGAAGCGTGATATGGGGCTCGATCAGGTCGATGGCCCCGTCCCAACAGTGCCCGGTTCTAACAAATTATGCATACGGGCCCGTTCTTCAGGGCTGGGAAACCCTAGCTGCTGTGTCACCGCTGGACATTGGTATTCTTACCCCGGCATTGACTGGGGTCTGATCTGAACACCTTGACTGGGGGAGGCGTTAAACGCCCCCAGGTTATCTTCCGAACCAATGATCGCAACGAGACGCGCAAGACGACATTCAAAAACATTCAATGAGACAAATTTAAAACACGCTCGAAAATCTTCAATTGAGGTAACATGTCAGGTCACGGTCAGGTCGAAGGTCCAATTCAAGGTATTTTTGTTTATGGGTCATACTTGTCATCCCAAGCTTTTGATTACAACCATGATCACTCAAAGTTCTCTTAAACGTATGATAACACATCCCTCATGATCGAAAGTGAGATAGATTATTAGCAAAGATCAAATGTCAAGGTCAGGTCACAAAAGGTCGCTTTACACAAAATATCTACGAAAGTCATGCAACACATGTTTTTTAGATCATTCTTCGCATGGAAAGCGATAGTGATACTCATTTGACCACATTACTTCATATATATATATATATATATATATATAAATGTCAAGCTAAGATTAAAGTTTGTCCGCCCCTGTAGCTCAGTGGGAGAGCGATAGACTTCTGACCTATCCCAGTTTGGCAGCCCGGGTTCGATTCGCTTCGGCGCTCGCTATTTGCTCCTGACTGGGATGGCCTGCGGCCGGTGGCAGCGGTCGCACTCGAGGCCAAGTGACGTCAGTGAGCGGGGCGGACCGTGTCCAGGTATGTCGGGCACGTACAAACTTTCGTCTCTAAAGTTCTGCCAGCCAACAGGAATTGCGCGATCGGTTGGGTGAGGTCAGGACCATGCGCAACGAGGCTCTGCTTAGCGCGGTGTCCGTGACCTCGGAAAGCCATCCATACAAAAACATTCGGACTAAATTTATTTAAAAAGATAAGGTAAAAAATGTAGAATTTTGACATTTATAAATATTAACCAAAAAGGCAAGTTTTTCGACTAGTTTTGTCTCAGAAATACAGTTATGTCATTTATTTGTCTGTATCTTGTCAATACAAACCCAATAACGCAATTTCAAAATTTGGCGTCATGAGTTACCGGTACTATAAAAGTCTCAGTCAAAAATGATGATATAATTTGGAAATTGTGGATGGTAGTTGTTTGCATACAGTTCTCTGATATCATCATCATCATCATCAAGTTTATTTTGCATCACAAGTAGTGACAAACTTTAGCAACAACGGTCAGTGCGCGCACACATCACCGCACAAAAACCGAACGTCACGACAGTATACACTCAGGCATCAAGGCTCCCAGGTTGGTATCACCATGATAAGGCGCAGCAGATGACGAGCAGTTTCATCTGTGCGGGATGCCAAAAAACTGAGTGAGTCAACGACTCCATCAGGTTCTGACTGCGGGCAGATCATTTGTGGGTCGATGTGCCCCGAGGCCACAGACAAAACATCTCGAAAATTCGCATTACAAATACTATGCACTAGCCCCAGAAACGATCCATCCAGCTGGGAACGGTCAACAGCTAGCACGGCTAAGCCTCGCGTCATGGCTCTGGACAGCCTGTGCTCTGACTTAAACACATTGTAGAGCCCACGAAAAATCATGCCTCTCTTGTTCTCTTGGATGCTTGGTACTTTAAGTGCCTTAAGTAGGGCTGAGTGCAGACTGATGGGCCTGAGGTGGCAGGCCAATATATCTTTCTTACTTTTTTATCAATATCTTTAACAATTTTGATTTTGTAACCATTAAAAAATTGCGTCAAAAACAAAAAATAAAAGTCCGAGATTGCCATTTTGTAGCTCTTGTTATTTTCAATCTTTATCTGTATTTGATTGCATTTTGCTGATTGTATTGTATTTTTAGGTCTGTTAAAGTTTAACTGATTTACGTGTAAAAACCGTTTGTAGTGACGTCACTAAATTCACTATATCTAAAAACTTCATCGACGAAATTGCTTTATTTTTGCACATAGGACATGACGTTGATGCAGAATAATCAAAGTTCTACGTTGATAGCGCTAATCGTTTTTGATTTATAATGAAAAAACGTCAGGGAGCGTTTAACGCCCCCCAGTCAATGCCGGGTTAAGCAAGGGCGGATCCCGGGGGGCCAAAGGGGTCATGCCCCCCCAAAGGTCCTGAGACTATGTTTCGCCCCCCCCCCCCAAACGGTCGGACGTACAACTGTAAAAATTGCTTTTGCAACAGTCAAAATACAGCCATCCACAGTGAAAACTCGACAATTTCGCGCCGCTTCGCGGCATGACACAAAATACGCAATTTTTAATGATAGAAATTGGGAAAATGTGAACATGAATGGATTAAGCATCTGGCAGTGCCACAAAAATAAATAAACAAACAAAAAGCGTCTGGCAGTCTTGGCGGTACCTATTTGCTAGCCCCAGGTCCCACTCCCCTAATACAATATGAACTTTCAAGTGGGCTAAATATTAAGCTAGTCTACCGAATTCCGAAAAAGGTGACGCAAACGCAGAGACGCGGACATCGGCACCAGGAAGCTGCTGCTGCGGTGTCCAAGTTGCTGGATCAAAATGCTAATAGTGGGACTAGGCCAGGACCATCTCCCCAAGCCATTTCGTCCCAGGCTCCTGCAGATCCGCAGGGACCATTTATGTGCGGAAAGCCGTTCTGCTGCCACTCGCTGTTTTCAAACCATTTGCACTGTTGGTTGATACCAACTTGTTATGTTGCAGTTCGGTGCATATGTAATATGTATACAGTTATTACTATCCCATGTACATAACATACCTAAGTTATTAAGCACTTACTGCCACCGGTCATCGTGATTTACTATCCGAAGAATTTATTTATTAAAAACTACATTAATTTCAATATTAGCCGTTTTCACGATGGCTTATTTTGCGCGAAATGTTTTAAAACATTTTAAAATGTTTTAAAATGTTTCAACAGTAGCCGTCTTCACGATGGACAAATTTGCGATAAATGTTTTAACCCTCGCTCTCGGTGCCTTAGGCGAGGGGTTAAAAAACTTTTTCGCTAATTAGTTCCCTGTGAAAGCGGCTTACAACCTAAAACAGTGTTCAAAAACATTTTAAAATGTTTTTAAACATTCGCGCAAATCAAGCCGCATCGTTAAAACGGCTATCTTTGCATCATACCGAGATGTGCAACCAGGCATAGGGGTTATCTGAGTCTAGTTCCAATGTTAAATTTTCGTTTTCCACGACCTAAAATAAAACTTAAACGCCGCTTTGCGGCGTCACATCGGTCGTCATCGTCATAACGAAGCCATCGCCATCGTTTTCGGTTCATGTAACCGGTGAATTGAATGAATAGCACGTTTAGCTTTTTATTATCTATAATGCGAACCGCCTATGTTTCTGGGTTATTATCAGGCAAACCCGTAAAAATTTCGCGCCGCTTCGCGGCGCTACATAACAAATGCCTATTTCCTTTTTCGATAATCCAAAGAAAGTCGAAAACAATATATAAGAAATCGTGTGGTTGCAAAATAAAGCGGACCAAATCCGGTGAAGAAATTCGAAATTGGGGGTAGGTATGGTCCTGCTAAAAACGGTTTGGCCCCACCCCAAAACAAACGGCCGGCTGGATCCGCCCTTGGGGTTAAGGCACAAATTTGTCATGAGCTTTTTTGAACAGTTTTGCCAGTTTTCCAAACAAAGAACATTGGGTACTGACAGACGCAGGTAATAAGGCATTACAAATTGAATAAGGTATTACAATGTTGCCTAATGTAAACATAATGCAAGGTACCGATACTGCCCGCCAGGTGGACTCGTCCGGACCCGAGCTGCCGGTCCGCCTACCTCGGGTAGCCACCGGCTGCTTCCAGGTGGCACCCATCTCACCGGATGACCTGTCGCCGAGTGATCACGGAATGCGTATTTCTGCCGCGTGCGGTTCTGATGGGCTTTGTATCCGTTTTGTTTAAAAAATATGATCTGTCAATCACTTAGTCACGTTATTTACTCACATTGTAAATAGAGCCTTCTTTGTGTCACATTCATGTTCCCGACTCATGGAAGCTGACCCTTGTTCACCCTCCAGAAGCGCCCAAATCCACCGAGACCGCCAAACTATCGACCCATCTCTATTTTACCCACCATAGGTAAATCATCGAGCGCGTCGTTTACGAGCAACTCATTTTACTTCACCTCAGCATAACTCTGTTTGCGCCAACCAGCACGGTTTCAGAGGGAACACTCAACCGATCAGCGCGTTTAACTGTCACTGACTAAAGTATTTTCTGCTATGGAACGTAGTGACATCACGCATTTTATGCCTACATTGACTTGTTCGAAATGTTTTGATGTAATTCCGCACGACCCTCTTCTCCGCCAAACTGAACTTTATGGCGTCGACATTCGCTGTTTAAAAGTTAGTTGCCTAGCCACTACCAACAAGTGCAAGCAGAATGTCAGCCTATGTTACATCCGATGCGCTTTTTTGACCTATCGGCCACATTATCGGGTCTGCGTGGGACGCTTTTTATTTCTCCATTTACTCTAACGACCTACCTTCTATACACTGAGGGCGCGCACGTCGTACAATACGCGATGACATTCAGGTGGCTGGTCTCTGGTAGCGGCGACGTCCGGCTCCCTGGTGCCAATCAGCTATGGAACACAACCTGGCTTTGCTATCCCGGTGGTTTGGCAAAAACGGTATCAAAATCAACGCTAAAAAAACTCAGTTCATCATTTTCGGCTCACGGCAAAACATTCAGCGCCTCCCAACTGTCAGCATTAAATTTATGGACGCCGACGTCGCCGGTACCGCCACTGTCCTAAACCTGGGTGTCACACTCGAACAGCATATGACTTTTACCTCGCATGTAGACAGTGTTGTACAGCGATGCACCGGCATGCTCTGCGGCCTGAACCATAGCAGGGCATAGTCTACCCAGTCAACCCTGCTGACGCTATACAGGGGCTTGGTCATCTCACGTATTCGCTATTGTTTTGGTAGTGTATGGCGTGTGCAACAGTTCTCAGCCTAAGCGTGTCAGAAGTTGCTGAATTCGCCGCCCGTGTTTTTCTGGACGCAGGAAGTTTGACCACATAGTGATTACTTTGATAGATTGGACTGTTTACTGCTGAACATATGATTGTATCACGGTCTTAATCTGCCAAGCGTGTGCATCTCGTCATCCAGACGAGCCCCGAGGTCAATTGCCAATAACCTAGTCAGACGTTGGTGACGATTCACGACCGCGATACACGAAATTGCAGACCATTCTCGTTACGCCAGGATACGATCCGAGTCGGCAGGCTCGCTTTTCAAAACATTCGATTGTCACCGGTACAACGCCTTGCCCTCAGCAATCGATGCCTGTAACAGGGCCCGGGAACGACGATTTCAAAGTTTGGGGGGGGGGGCAAAAAACCAAATTTGTCTAGCCAACACATTTTTTTTCTTCGGATTTCGACTTTTCTTAACTGGAGCCTACGGGGATTTACATAATGAATGCTAATTTTAAAACACTTGAAAATTACAATAAATATTTAATTGCAATGACCGAAGACCTTTTCCCCATTACCATGTGTAACTGTAGCAGTGTATTAACCCGGCAATTGGCTGGGGTCTCAGCCGAACGCCGTTGGCCGGGTGGGGCGTTTTTCACTCCCTCGTTACCTTCCGAACCAATAACCGCAGCGAGACACGCAAGTCGGCAATCGAAAGCTCCTCAATGAGACCAGTCTAAGTTGTACGCGAAATTTAAAAAATATGGTCATATGTGAGGTCAACAGTCAGGTAAAAGGTAAAATGTCAGCTATTTGAGTTTTTGGGCCATACTTTCCATCCGAAGCCGTATAATTGAGACTATTAATCGCACAAAGTGCTCTCAAAGGTATGATGCATCTCCCGTATAAGCAAAACTGAAATTTTAGGCAAAGGTCAAGGTCAATATCAGGTCAAGTCAGGTCACTATTGGCTACAAATCATGTGACACATGTTGTATGTGTTATTTTACACTTATAACTCGATTGTAGCAGCTATTGCACACCTGAAACAATATAAGGTCAAGGTCAGGTCATAAAAGGTCAAAATTAGAAATCGATAAATACAAAAACAAAATGCAATTGTCTTATCCAATTTTGTCTCAGCAAAACAGTGGTACCATTTATTTGTATGTATCTGGTCGAAAAAGCCTCAAAACGTACTTAAAAAAGACGTCATGAGAGCATTTCATACTTAGAGAGCAATTATGATTCAGTAAATCAGATATTGATTTTAAATTTTGGTTCGGGTTATGCACATATTGTGCGTTCTCTAACATATCTTTTCAGTTTTTTTAAAATATAAAAATTGTTGGTTTGGAGGTTGATTTAGTTTTTTTGGAGGGGTATTTTTTTATCGAGACCACCATTTTCTACCCCTGTCACTTTGCATCTTTTGACGTTTTTTAATTGCATTTGCTTAAGAATGGTCTTTGTATTGCCTTGTTAGAGAGCTGATATGTGCGTCAAAGTCTGTGTAGTTTGGGACCCGTCCCCCCACTAAATTTAATATAACGCAAACATTATAGTTGAAATTGTCTAATTTTTGCACTGAAGTCGTCAAATGGATGTAAGTTAAGGATCAAAAGTTTTGCTCGTTGATAACCTGTTCGCTTTGTGAGTTATTGTGAAAATCTCTGAGGGGTTTTTCGCCCCCCCCCAGCCCAATTGGCGGGTTAACGTTAAAAAAAAAATCGACAGAGACATTGAAATTTGCAACTAACGAAAATGTCTTAAAACTGACCTTAGTTAAGGCTCTATAGGGTCATAAAGTCATGTTTTCTTACTCTTTTTATCTAATAAAGATGCACGCCAATACTGTTTACGCATCGTGTTTCTCTCATCAAGGTGCCATTGAATGTCTTATTTTTTATCACGTTGGTCAATTTAAAAAAATAAAACTCAGGTCAAGGTCAAGTGGTGGACCCTAATAAGTCATGCTTGCATATCAGAGACGTGCTTCTCTTGGCCCACCAACGTTGTATTTGACACAAACTCATTTGGAAGGCATTTTGACGTTTAAGAAGAGATTTGTAGCTACTGATAGCGTGATCACTGGGAGTTTGCCACCGCCCCTTCCCCTGGTGGCGACGATCCTGGCTTTGCATCAGGTTTATTACACAGAACCTCGCTGACAAATAACAAATAGCAAGTACACATGAGTAAAAGGTGTGATGTTTTGCATAATTTTTCCAAAAAACTCACACTTGATGTCTTATATATTTGTTTACGGAACGTTAAGATCAGCAACGTCAAAGTTGGGGGGGGGGGGCGCCGCCCCCGCGGTCTCAAAGTTGGGGGGGGGCAAGCGCCTCCGCTGCCCCCCCTGTTCCCGGGCCTATGCTGCTACAACAAACAACTTCAAAAGCGCGCTGAGGCAGCACCTGCTGATGAAGCAGCGGGGCGGAGTCGGCTAGGCGTGACTAAGCGTGTGTGTGTGTGTGTGTTATGTATGTGTGTGTGTGTGTGTGTTGTGTGTGTGTGTGTGTGTGTGTGTGTCGGTGTGTGTGTGGTGTGTGTGTGTGTGTGTGTAGGTGTGTGTGTGTGTGTGATATATATGTATGTGAGCTGCCGAATGCGTGAATGGACCACCATGACCCACCGTTTTATTATGTGGACAACGGGGCTCAGAATAGCCACAGTGCAATGTGGATGTGCCTTATGACGAAAATACAATAATGTCGATGCTTTACCAATGCTGCCGCCTGCTCTGGTATGTTGTCATGAGAGGTAATCATTTTCAAAATTGTACTTACTTTTGTACTTATTTTCCGACTAAGAACTGCCACCGATGTTTGTATATTTGTCACCGGTTAGAAAGGCAGAATGGTAACTTTGCTCAACCCTGCCGTTATTGGTCAGACCCGATCGAGGCAGGGGCCTCAGGCCTGGTACTAGCAAAGGCGAGTTATGTGGCCCGGTCAGAAGCCTTTTTCATAAAGATATTCACATATAACACACCGGTTGTATGTGAAGGTTGCAGATTCCGATTGTAAAACTTTTTAAAAACTGGATGCTGTTACTGAGCATGGTTAGTATGTAAAGTGAGATTAAAATTAGCCTGATGCTCATTCTTAAAAGGAAAATACAGAATTAATAATTAGATAATATTTCGTGCGCGGCACTTCCTCAGATCTGACAGTCAAATACACATCAGAAAAACAAGCCAAGAAAGAATAAGTGGACAATAAGTGGACATTGTAAAACTTACACATTCAATACGTTTCATCAAAAACTACACACGCCGCGTAAGTATAATTGTAAATGTGCCTAGATATAATATGTTTCTATAATATTATAATATGCTTAAATAAGTACATATGATATAACATTTATGTGCCTCCTACAAACCTACAAACTACACAAACAACCGGTGTGTAAATCTTTATGAAAAAGGCTACAGAACGGGGCTCCGTCACAACAGGGCCCGATTCTGGTAAATTCTTGAAACGGGCACGTTCTGGTGACACGGACCCGTTCCTGGTAGAGCCCCGGTCTTGATCAGGCCCGATCGAGGTGGGGGCCTGGTGCTGACAAAGTCTTGATATGGGCCCGGTCAAAACGAAGGCCCGGTGACAACAGTGCCCGATCCTAGGAAATTATTGATACGGGCCCTAATGACACCTGCCATAGGGGCCCGGTGACCGGCCAGACGTAGAGCCTGGTTCTCACCATAATATCCCATATACTCAGCCCTGTATCTCGTCGAGATCATAAATCCACGTTCCCTCCAACTTCAAACCTGTCATTTAGTTATTATTTGGGTAGATAATTTCCAAAAATTGACCTGAAAAATTCCCCAACCTAAAAATCCTGGCGATGCCACTGCCAGGAATACCTTTTTGGGGGGAGTGGGGCACCATGACTGACTTGTCATCCTTTTTGAAGGTCTTGCTGCGCCTCTGTGCAATGGGAGTGGTCTCAAATGGAGTGGAACTAATCAAATTAATTGCTTGTTTGTTGGGGGTATCATCTAAGAAGGCCCACTTCGATTAGCACCCGCCGTCACAAAGTCTTGACTGCGCCCTTGCCCAGAAGTGCGTACTTATACACCACTTAGTGGTGCGAAAACACCGATCATGAACTCTGAAAGACGTATATCTATTTGCTTTATATGTATGACGTATATGTATTTTTGATTGGTCAAACTTGCACCTCAAACTTCTCCATTCCTGCGGAATTATTGTATACCATTATTAAATTCAGATCACACATGACGCATCATTGTTATATCAAAGCGGTAGCCTAATAAATTGTTGCTAAACAATACAAACGTCATTATTTTTATAAGTTTGAGCAACATAAGTGTTATTATAGAAGTACTTGTTAAAATTGATTTTTGTGACGGTTAACATGCTCGAACTTTTAGTTAGTTTTACGCTCAGAATGAGTAGGTACTAGGGATTTTTCCTGACATGACATTTTATGACTTGTTTATCTTATTCCTAATTTAATAAAGGCAAACTACTTTACAACAAATGTCTGATATGAAACAGTGGCAATACAAGAAGAGTTTGTGGCTTTTGGAATATATTAAGCATATTTGTGCAGTAAAAGTGGATTATTATATAGACAAAGCATCGCCGAGAATGTTTGGTAAATTCTTAGGTACACCCTCCCGCAGTTGATATGGTACACACTAAGGTCCGGCTTCTTTCTCTTCCAGCGTATGTTTGACGGCGAATTAAGAAACGACCATATATGCACTCAAACTACATTACTGAGAGCTTCAAATTGATATATTGACGGATTGGCTAACCTTATCCATTGGCTGCTTTAAACAGAGGCGCAAACAAGGGGGACACGGGCCCGTGCCTCCTTACGAAATGCGTGGCCCCTCTGAGGCAGACACGTATAGCCAGGATTTGGCCCGGGGCGGTGGCGCCTCAAAAGGGTCCTCCCCTTCCCGAGCGTTTAAAGGGCCCCTTCCCGAGCGTTGAAAAGGCCCCATTGGACACTGGGTCCCTCCGTGCTGACTAAGGCCAATTAGGCATGTTTAGGTGCCCTTCTGACCCGTCCAGGGACCCTTCCAGTCTGGTCAAGGGCCCCTCTGACCTACATAGGGCCCTTTGAACTTCCCAGAGGCCTTCTGGTCTGTCCAGGGGCCCTTTAGACCTGGTTAGGGACTGTAATAGCTGCTTTTTCGCCCTGCCGACTTTCCCAGAGGCCATCTGACCGCTCAGAGGCCCCTCCGATCTGTCCGGGAGCCTCTCCGACCTGCCCAGGGGCCCCTCTGTGCTGATTATGGGCCCATTCGGCATGTTCATGGCCCTTCTGAATCGTACAGGGACCCTTTCGGTATAGTCAGAGGCCCCTCTGACCTCAACGGGGGCCCTTTGAATGTCCAAGGGGCCTTCTGGTCTTCCAGACAGGGTCCTGTTGGGCGGTGGCCCTAAAGGGCCTCTGAAGTGCTCTAAGCTCTCAAAAGACCATGCTTCGCGTGGTCTCCAGACTTTTGATAGAGAGTCCATGATACCGCGCTTCGCAGTCTCATCGGCCCTTTTTGGCGCGCTGCGCGCACCAAAAAGGGCCCCCTGGCCTCCAGGGGGAGGGGCGGCCACTCCCTGGCTACGTGCCTGTTCAGAGGCGGCTAGGTGGGGCCCCTCTGAGGTGGCCCCGTGTGGACCCTGTTCTGTTGTTTTTGAAAATAAAAAACAATAAAAATAAAAATAAAAAGTTTTACATTATATATTTCAATCTACAGGGCCCAGAGGCACTCACAAGGGGGCACACAGGCTCGTACCCCTTACGAAATGCGGCCTCGTATAGGCCTCTATGAGGCGGCCCGGTGGGCCTATGTTCGGTTGTTCAGGAACGGCTGGATCTATTTTCTTTCAAAAGACACCATCCTATTTGGGGTAAGAATGCGATTGTATCAGCCGTTTCAAAACTGGTTACCCTAGATCATCGTTATGACCTACAAAAAGCAAAAAATAAAGAACTTTTGTCATTGCATGCGCCAGGCTGAAGCTCAGGAGCGGCTGGGATGATTTTTTTTCTTCAAAGGACAGTATTTGGTACGGGTAGATATGTGATTTTATCAGCCGTTTGAAAACTAGAGACTCTGGATAATTGTTATGAACCTTAAATTCTGGGAATAATCGGAATAATATCCCACTTCCTTTGTGTATGGATTATATTTGTTGGGATAATATAGTGTGATGCTCTTAAAGGGAGTGTGCCTACTCACATTGGTCATGTGGAGTTGTTGACACTAGTCTGTAGAACATTATTTTCTGAATTTAGCCATGTACTTCATTTTCGCCAGAATCACTTTAGTTGCTGAGAAATATTCCAAAGTCGCCAATCACATACTGGCAGTAGATAATTATCAATTAGTGCGCCAGAGAGCTTTCGCACTAAAAGCATGCTCTTAAATTACAACGCTAGCATATATTGTTAGCTCTAAGTCCAGGTGGCCGCCATTATAGAACAATCTTCGCTACTCTGTCTATAGTGGACGATCGCTTTACTGAGTTTGAAACAAAACAAATGCAAAACACCAGAATATAAGAAGAATCAAAAATTCAACTAAAGGGGCGCAGACGTGAATTTTATCGTAACCAATAATCAAAAAAGCTAATGCTTCCTACCGTAATAAAAAATATATTGACATTTCAAAAGAGTAGGCACACTTCCCTTTAATTAATAAATTCATACTCATCCGTACTCCCGCTGCGTGGGATTCCAGTCTTCCGCGCAATATTGAGTGATGAAAGAGTGTAATTCACTGCTTACGTAAGGGCATGCATATCACTGCACCTTCGCCTAAAGTGCGGATAGTAAGAAACAGTCACGGCCTTGCCAGCTCTCAATTATTCCAATCTAGTGTGCTTTGCCCGACTACCTCTCCCGAATATATTGCAATCAATATGCAGCCCGCCGATCTAGCCAATAGTTCGCTTTCTGGGGCCAAACTCCAGTGGAGGGGGGCCGTAAAAAATTTTAACAAAATTGTGGAGCGTGGGGGAAAATAGGCCGTGTGCCATCAGCGATAAATTTTTTGACCGTGGAGGGGCGGGCAGGATCGTGTCGACAGCCCGTTTGTTACTGTAGGTACGTCCGACCTTTTTGTGTGTTTTTTTTTTTTATTTTTTATTTGGGGAAGCAAGTTATGGTTTCAGAACCTTCGGGGAGGTATACCCCCTGGATCCGCCTCTGATAATATGTGCAGGGGTCCTTATTGGGTCCGCAATGGTGGTGCCCCTTCGTGACCTAGCCCCCCTGAGGTCGTGCCCCCTTACGAAAATCCTGGTTGCGCGCCTTTTTTAATCATTTTTTTTTAACGCTTTGCGTTGACAATTATATTTTGTATTTTTTTGCTTAAAAGCAGCTCATGAATAAGGTGAGCCAATGCGTCAACATATCAATTTGAAGCTCTCAGTAATGCGGTTTGAATGCACACAGCATCCTTTCTTAGTTCGCCGTCAAACATACGCTAGAGGAGAAACTAAGCCGGACGTTAGTGTGTACCATAGCAACTGCGGACCTATGTACATTTTAAAGCTATGAATTATGGTGTCACTAATTTTGTCTCCTTTTGTGCACGGTTATCAACTACTTAATTCAAATATCATATTTAAAATGGACACTCCAGGCTCCTACTCGGAGAAATACAACACCAACCAGGTGTTAATGATACATCGCTGTTGAAATTGATCCACTATGCGCTTTTTGCTGTCTGTTTTTGCTCTCAGTGAATATTTAGTGATGCTGGTATGGGCTGGCGGGAGCTGGCAGGTCTGTGTCAGCGATGAGGGCTCTCGCTGACGGCGCCGGGCATTGATCTAGTGTCGGTTCGTTGACCGACCTGACCGCGATCCGGCGGCGAGTTTCCGCACTTTGCGCGTTTTCCACCCACATGCTGACCCCCATGCCGGCCGGGGGCGGGTATAAATACGCGTCATTGGCGGCGGAAGGCATCACTCGGCAGTTCGGCAGGCAGGCCACAGTTAGCCCACGCCAGTCATGTCCCCCCTGCAGCTGAGCGCGCTCTGCGCCTGTCTGGCCGTCTCTGCCGGCTTCAGCCTCAGTCCTATGGTAAAGCGGTTGCTGTCGCCGTGGTCAGCGCCGGTGCCGCCCACCTGGCTGCCTGAAGAAAAGCGTGCCGCGATGGGCGCCATGGATGACGACGTGTTCGGTATGCCGCTGTCGCCGGAGGACTTCGCCAACGCGGCCAGCATTGCCAACGACGCTCCCAAGACTGGGCCCGGCATGGAGGACCCGATCGAGATGGCCGGCCTGTTCGAAGGCGACATCGCGCATATGGACAAGGACATGATGATGGATGTGATGGACGGCGACCTTGCGTACGACGGCGAGGACAACTTGGTCTTCCGCAACGCCATCCGGGAGGACAGCAGCATGTGGCAAAACGCTGAGATCCCCTACCTCATCTCGTCCAGCTACACCAAGCACGAGCGCGCCGTCATCGCTAAGGCCGTGATGGCGTTCGAGGAGAACACCTGCATCCGCGTCGTTCCGCGTACCACGCAGAAGGACTACATCCACGTGCGGAAGGGCTCCGGATGCAGCAGCGCCGTGGGCGTCATCGGCGGTGCACAGGAGCTCTCGCTCGCCTCTGGCTGCGTCTACCCCGGCGTAGTGATGCACGAGTTCATGCACGCCGCGGGGTTCTGGCACGAGCAGAGCCGCGGCGACCGTGACGATCACATTGTCATCCACTGGAATAACATCATCTCCGGCATGGACTACAACTTCCACAAGTACCCGTGGAGCCGCATCCAGCACCTGGATGAACCCTACGACGTGACGTCCATCATGCACTACGGCCCGTACGCCTTCGCCGACAACCGCAAAAAGCCCACCATCACCTCCATTAAATCAACGGACCAGATGGGACAGCGCAACGGCTTTTCCGCTACCGACATTCGGAAGCTGAACAAGCTCTACAAGTGCCAGGGCGGCGGCGGCGGCGGCGGCACGGTCGGGCCAACCAAGCCACCCAAGCCTGCCTCCTGCCAGGACAACAACAAGTGGTGCAGCGCGTGGAACGACCGCGGCGAGTGCACCAATAACCCCGTCTGGATGAAGGTCAACTGCGCCAAGTCCTGCGGCACCTGTAAATGTAAGTAGATTGGTGTATTTTTGAACAGTCAAATCGGGTTGGTAAATCTATGCAATGTCCTGTGCAAACATTCATGCAATCGTGAAACGAAAGTGCCGTATCCTTTTTATGTCTCGCAGGTTAAAAAATACCCTTTTGCTCCGAAAGCTCACCTTCCGAAGTTCTCATTAAATATGAACTTAGAAAATCGCTAGCTCATAAAATAAACCAACTCAGCTTTCTATCGAACTGTCTCAACCGTCTGTAAAACTTACAAACAGCTGAATTGTGATTATTATCGAAACATGTTATATATTTTACCATATCGTTAACTTTATGCCTATCTCTGTTAGTCAACATCCCTTTTCTGTAGCCGGTCCCGTTGAATATTACTCATTCCTCCTCCACCGACAGCCTGCTCGGACCACAACGCTTACTGCCCGTCCTGGGTACGCAACGGCGAGTGTGCCAAGAACTGGAGCTACATGAGCGTCTATTGCCGCGAATCGTGCGGCCTCTGCGGGGGCAGCGACTCTTCCAGCTCATGCACCAACGACAACAAGTACTGCACCGCCTGGGCCAAGGACGGGGAGTGCACCAAGAACCCTGAGTACATGCTGAAGGACTGTAAGAAGGCCTGCGATGCCTGCTAGCGCGGTCAAGGTCCAGCGTTCGACGGAAAATCGATGCAGAAAGGACCGAAGACGAAATGCGGGCCGCACTGTCCCGAATCAACGCTGTTTGTGAGTGTTTTGCTATCATTGCTTGGTCTCGGAGTGTTGGGATGAGGATGCACGTTTGGCACGGGTTGACAGGGCTTTGTTACGAATGTAGGTGTGCGATGTAGATAGATCTCTCACGAAGCGATTGTGGATCTCGTTTGGTGTTTGTTTTTACTTTTGTACTTTGGTGGTGCATGGGGAAGAAATAAATAAAAAAAAAAATAGGGAGAAAGGGTGTTGTGGCTACAGGTTTACCGTCATAGAAGGCTGATTTTACCTCTAGTAGGTATATCTGCGTAAGCTTTATCTGGATATTTGTTGCAGTTGACATTGCAGTTGTTGCAAATAGGAATCCAAAGAGACTATGTGACTATGTGAATGTGTAAACTTCATCTCACATATGGTGTTTGACGGTACTATTGACAACGGACAAATCACGATAATTCTCGTTATTTTTATTGACGCTCAAAAATTAAAAACAATATGCATAAAACAAGACAATTTGCGCAGGACCAGCTTTGTTGCCAACTTATGTTAAACAAAGCGACATCAAAATATGAGAACGCTTAGATCGATTCCGGGCACCATAGATTCAGCGCCAAATGGATCTTCAGAGCCAGTTATGGCAGCGGATGTCTTGCTCACGACGAGGTCAACAACATTGTGAAATGGACAGATGACGTTCGACTTAATTTTGTTTGCAATTGAGCCATGTGGATCGTTTCTGTTCGAACACAGACCTAGTGCCAAGCATGACGTTTTCCGTGACTGGCCAGGTTTGCAAAGCTTACTTCCAGAGAGATATACCGTTAAGAAGATAAAGCTGACCACTAAAGCGATCATCATTTTATACAAAACTGGCTTGTAAGATGCAGCACGGGAACTCATAAACTTATTCTTGAACTGAGAGAAATCCATGGATAACTGAGGCAGCCTGAATTTTCGCACAGGTTTTTCCACCGGGGCCTTCAAGAAAGTAGAATCTTCTTCAGTTGTAACAGGTTTCATTTCCGGTTTCAGGTCTTGTGAAGCCACAGTGGGAACACCCTCAGCTTCATGTAGAGTCATTTGGGCGATCGTGTTGGCATGATCTCCACTGAAAATAAATATGAAGTGTCAAAATTAGTACACATAGCATTTAGCCTGAGATTTCCACTTAAATGACTTGAGAGCTGTAATTAAAGGAGCATATTTTGTAATAAAAATAAAATCAAATGAAACTCCGCGAGATATACTTATGTATCGCTCAGCAGTGGTTTTAATTGAATACCACTTACTCTTTTAAGTTTAATAGTATTAAGTGCAACACGATTTGCATCACCTTACCTGCTTTTCTCCTTTCCGTTGTCACACGCATTTACAAATTTATCGCGGAAGCTCTTATCCGTTGTGAGTAGGCCGATCACCTGATCGTATAGCTTCACTTTGAGCTTATCTCTTGGCGGTAATTTTTCCATGTTAATATGATTGATGATAAGTTATTCGTCAAAACTCTAATGGTGCAAAATATCATAATTCGAATACGAAGAAATAGTGTCAGGCACCGTTTAAAATTAATATCTCGAGAGTTGCACGTGCCGATCAAATTGCAGTACCTCCTACACTTTTCACATTATGTGCAAAGTTGATGAAATGCTACTGATCTCAGATAATAGCCGTTTTCACGATGGATCATTTTGCGCGAAATGTTTAAAACATTTAAAAATGTTTTAAAATGTTTTAAGTAGTAGACGTTTTCACGACGGACAAAGCTGCGAGAAATGTTTTAACCCTCGCCCTACGGTCCCGTAGGGCGATGGTTAAAACATGTTTTTCTCGCAAATTAGTCCATCGTGAAAACGGGTAGTTAGTAAAACATTTTAAAACATTTTAAAATGTTTTACAACATTTCGCGCAAAGTGATTCATCGTGAAAACGGCTTATTAACCAAAGTTATGTTAGCAGATAAAAATAACTTGTAATTTTGCCGAAACATATCAGAACGAATCAGGAAGCTTGTGTTGGAAACTTTTAGGGCATCCAGTCATCTTCAGCCAAAATATTGCACACATATTTGCTCACAAATTGTCGGTCTGCTACTGGGGTTTTGGCTCAGATAATGCGCTTGAACAAAACGTCTTAAGCAGTCTGACGTTAATTTAAGTAATTGTACTTACTGGTGATGTGAAACAGATGAATCGTAAACGGTGATGATCCAAATTACTGTTTATCACATATGCATGACATGACTTCGAAGACCACCATTTTCATGGCCATGTATTGTTTTATATTGGAAGTACAACTTCCACTCAAGCCTGTCATGGGCCTTCTTCAAGATCGGCACCAGAACTGCTAGGCTTAACTTTGGGACAAGCACTGACTCCGTAGCTACTGCAAACTATAGGATGCACAATTACATGGATTTACAGTCCTCATTCGCGTAATATGTGAATTTAGTGATGATTGTTCTTTGCATGTAGTAATTGTGAACACATTTCATTGGTAGGTATGGGGCCTTTTAGTCATACTGTCTAATGACCCTATTGGTTCATGTTATTTATGAAAACTATTATTCATGATTTCATTAAGTGCTAAGTTGTTGGCCTTTCAAAGATAAATGATAAAGCTGATTGCCCTTCATCTTATCACTGCATGAACAATGCTTTTAATCTCGCGTTAGTGTCTTTGACGCTTAAAGTAACAAACCCAGCTAAGTCAGATAAAATGAAAAATACAATTAAAAAAATGTTCGAAATAAGTTTTGTTTATTAGGCAAAGCCTATGCATTTCCATGCATACCGAATCTGTTTATTTTCATACTTCTTGCGGTGATAGCGAAACATTAATTGTGCTAAATTGCCAGGCATTTGCCAGGCATCTGCATGTGACCACCCGATTACCGATCAATGTGAACTATCACGGGACATAATACTGATAGCGAAACATAATACTGATAGCAATTGCCAGGCATCTGCATGTGACCACCCGATTACCGATCAATGTGAACTATCACGGGACATAATACTGATAGCGAAACATCTCAGAGTGTGCACGTTTGTAAGAGGTAGCAAAAGTTGATCTATTTTTGGAGACCCAGACCCGACTAAATCCGCAAAAGCTTAAAAAATAACGCAATTATACCCGGTGCACAGCAAATTGGGACCAGTTGGGACCCAGCGAACGCAACTGGCAACTATAAAAATGCTGTCTCGCAACTGATATTGACAAATCTGCACTCTACAGTTAGTGCAAGTAAATTTACTCTTGTAGCACTTTGCAAATACATACAGTTCAGATTGGCCAGCAGCGCAAAGAAACCTCCGTAACAGTGCTCCTACTTGCGTGAAACCAGTATGAAACATAAGTTGGACCCATTCTGTACCCAGTATCATTTAGTGGGACCAAGTCTGGGTGGGTCCAGACTGGGTCTATGTAGAGACCGGGTCCTTGGGTCTATGTTTTGCCACCTCTAGTAAGAACTAAGAGCCCACCTTGGGCCGATTTGCTTCCCGGCTGTAATGTAAACATGGTGACCGGTTTATTTATGGGAGTTGGGTCCGAGCCGACTGCTCCTTGTGAGCAGACGTGCCATTCTGTTTTGGAAGCTCTGTGTGCGCGTGTTGTAAAGTAGCTCTGTCATAAGATATTGTGTCCTGTGCATACAATTTATATAAGCATCGTCATGAAGCTAAGAGAAAAGGTGAGCAAAGTTCTCAGTAAATGCATATAAGTTGTTCAGCATTTATTTTTCTTCTTCCATTGGTGCTTTTCATATCTTCTGAGGACGTATTAAGCGACATAAAATATATAAGATACCTACACTTCAATAATTAATTTGACCGTGATCGATTGAAGTGATTGCCTAACAGGATTGGTGAGCATAAGGTGACCAGGGTATGGGTGTACTGCTCAAAACATTTTATATAATAATCCCTGTACAGAAGTTTGTATAATGGCGATATTCGTGCACGGTTGAGGGTTTTAGGTAAAGCTTAAATTGTTATGTTTGAGAACAACGTGATGTAATATGCGGTGGAAAAATAGCACAAAATCGTCAATTCTGATGCGTGACTTTGCTTGCATTCTGAAGGTGTTGTAGGTATATTGGAGAAAATGTGCTAGCAAGCCAAATGTCCGATTTTATAATTCGGCTTCTGATTACTTAGAGTCTCCATGTTTTAGTTTGCTTTTTATTGATTTGTTTACAGTTTACACATACAGTGTCTTTACTTGCATTTTGAAGGTGCAGTATATTGGAGAAAATGTGCTAGAAAGCCAGATGCCCAATTTTTTTATTCGGCTTCTGATTACTTAGAGTCTCCATGCTTTAATTTGCTTGTTTATTGATTTGATTACAGTTTACACAAATACAACAGACTTATAAATTTGATTCTATAATAAGTCATGCATGATAACACATACGATGCATGAAATATTCAGCACAATAATTTGTTTGCGGAAACGCCTTTTCGCAGATGACGCTGTAAGGTCGCTCAATTAAGCAGAACTGTTGTTATTTTCAGCTGTTGTGTACGGCTCTCGGTGTTCTCTGCTTCTGCTGTCGGGAAACAATCGGCAACACAGGCGCCAGCGGTGCTGGCCAGCCACCCAACATTATCATCATTGTCGCCGACGACCTGGTGCGTGGGCTATTATTTATGTGGATACTTACTTAGTGAAGTTTCATTATCTAGCTTGTTGCAAGGGCTTGATTATGGATCGCATGATTTCGTAAGTGCTGCGAAATGCATGCAATGAAATGTTATTGAGCAGAAAGGTTGTTAAGCCGTCTTATTGTAGCTCATTGTTTTTTTTCGCTTGGAGGACATGCAGACTTCAGTGATTTAACTTTTTGACGCTCTTCATATGTATTTGATAACGCCATTGGGCTAAATTTACTCATGACTTCTTGAGCGCATCATGATTACTTCGTTCATTCACATCTAATTTGTAAGCATGTCTAATACATATCCGTCTGTATTGTCTGTCTGTCTTCATCTCCCCACTGCTCCCACCTCCTCCTGACTAGCTCGTCTTCGATGTCTATAAGAAGCCGTTTTCACAAAGGATTATTGTGCAAAACTGTTTACAACATTTACAATGTTTTGAATTGTTTCGATGATCCATTCCTTAACCACACAACCTTTACATGCGCTTTTTTGCTAAAATGTTCATCAGATTTTGTAATATATGGTAAGAATATGCTATTTTGACAAATTGCGGTTTGGTATTAAAACAAAATAATTTGTGCTAGGTCAGTTGCGATCTCCACCGACTGAAAACTTCCAAAACATTTTTAGAAAAGATTCAGAGAAAATGCTGTGGCGTGTCTGACCAGGGGCGCAGCCAGGGGGAAAAACCTTGGGAAAATATCCCCCCCGTCGCGGCTCAGAGGGGCCATCTCGGGTAGGAAACGCCCATCGTGGACTAGTGGGGTACCTCTGTCGGACCGAAGGCCCTCAGTCGGCTGCAGAGTCCCTCAGTCGACCTGAGGGGGCCCTTCGGTCGGTCTGAGGGCCTCCTCGGTTGGCATGAGGGGCCCTCTGTCGGTCTGAAGGGGGCCCTCGGTCGGCTTGAGAGGGCCCTCGGTCGACCTGAGGGGGCCTCTCGTTCGGCATGAGGGGCCCTCTGTCGGTCTGAAGGGGCCCTCAGTTGGCCTGAGGGGGACCCTCAATCGGCCTGAGGGCCCCCTCGGTTGGCACGAGGGTTCCTCTGTCGGTCTAAGGGTTCCTCTGTCGGTCTGAGGGGCCCTCTGTCGGTTTGAGGGGGCCCTCTGTCAATTTGATGGAGTCTTACATAGGTCTCTGTTGGTTTTAGGGGAACCTCTGTCATCTTGAGGGGCGGCCCTCCGTCGGTCTGAGTGGCCCTCTGTAAGCCTGAGGAGGCCCTTGGTCGGCCTGTGATATCCTTTGTCGGTTTGAGGGTCTGTCTATCGGTCTGCAGGGCCCTCTGTCGGCATGATGGGCCCTCTTTAGGTCTGAGCGCCCTATGTGTGAATGATGGGCTCTCTGGTGGCCTGAGGGTTCCTTGGCCAGCTTGAAGGTCCCTTCCTACCCGACAGGGCCCTCTGTCGGCCTGAGTAGCCCTCCTGTGGCCTGAGGGGTCCCTCAGAAAGCTTGAGGGCCCTTTTGATCGACCCAACGGGGCCTTCTGTCGGCCTTAGAGGGGACCTCAGTCGGCCTGAGGGTGGGGGTCTATGTAGGCCTGAGTGGCCCTATGTCGGCATGAGGGGCTCTCTAGAAGCCCGAGGGGCCCTCTGGCCACCTGAGTGAGCCCTCGATCAGCTTAGGTGGCCCTTGATCGGCCTGAGGGGCCCTCAGTCGACTCAGTCCTCTGACGGCCTGAGGGGAAAGGTCGGCCTGAGGGGCCTCTGTCGGCCTGAGTAGCCCTCAGTCGGTAGCAGGAGGGGGCCCTCTCTCGATCTCAGCCCTTAGGGGGCCTCTGGTGGCTTGTAGGGCCCTCGGCCAGGTTGAGGTGGCTTCTGTCAGGCCTGGCCTGATGAGGCCCTCTGTTTGTCCGAGGGGCTGTAAGGGCCCCCAGTCGGCCTGAAGAGTTCTCATCGACTTCAGGGGTCCTCTGTCGGTCTGAGTGAGCCCTTGACCAAATTAAGGGGGCTCTTACTCAGCCTGTAGTGACTGCACCCATAATAAGAAGTTAAAATCGTGTTAGCGAAGCTAAAATATGTAGGAGGCCCTGCGTTCATGGGGGCATGATGTATGTGGAAAGGGTCCCATATATTACTGGCCGCGGGTAGTTGGCAATACAAATGGTCTTCCGTCACTCGCCTGGTTCTGGTGATACTGATTCCGCAAATCCAGCATAAAAAGGCGAATATACCTCTACCTCCCCTACCCCAAGACTAAGCTATTTGGTCCCATTCATTATCATTTATTTTCTTGAGAAAGTCAACGAAATGTGGCGAGTNGGACATACTGTCAGATACGGTCAGAAGGCACCGGGTCAGTCAGATACGGTCAGAACGGACATAACTGTCAGATACAGTCAGAAGGCACCGGTCGGCTCAGAGACGTAGAACGCCGCCTGTCAGATACAGGTCAGGAAGGCACCGGGTCGTCCAGCATACGGTCAGAGACGGACATACTGTCACATACGAGCTACAAGGCACCGGAGGTCGGTCAGATATACGGTCAGAACGGACTGTCAGATACAGTCAGGAAAGGCACCCGGTCGGTCAGATACGGTCAGAACGGACATACCTGTCAGAAATACAGACAGAAAGGAGACCCGGGTACGCTCAAAATCACGGTCAAAAGGCATCCGGAGAATCAGTCCGAAATACGGTCCAGAACGGAACATACTGGTCAGATAGCGCAGTCAGAAAGCACCGGGTCGTCAGCGATACGGTCAAGAACGAACATAAAATTCAGATGGACAGGTCAGAAGGCACCGTCGTCAGGATCGTCAGAACGCGTACAAATACCTGTCCCAGACTACAGTCAGAACACCGGGTCCGCGAGAATACGCCTCAGAACGGACATACCGTCAGATACATCAGAGAGGCAACCGGGTCGGTCAGATACGCCTCAGAAGCGACGCATAATGTCAATTAACGTCCTCAGAAGGTCACCGGGTCGGTCAAGATACGGGTCAGAACGGACACATAGATGTCAGATACAGTCGCACCAGGCACCGGGTTCGGTCAGCAAGACGTGTCAGAACGGACATACTGTCAGATACAGTCAGAAAGGCACCGGTCCGGTCAGAATACGGTTCAGACCGGACATAATTAAGATACAGTGAGAATGGGCACAAGTGAGTGAAGATACTGGCTGAACGGACAAGTATAGGTGCAGATATCGCAGTCAGAAGTGGAGGTCATTATTGCGGACAAAGGAAGATCAGGATACACAGGTCAGCAAGGGGACAAACCTGAGAGCGACGATATAGTATAGGTGAGATACGGTCAGAAAAGGTTCAATAGGAGCTCTCAGACCGCTAACAGCGAGGCAAGGTGGTCAGAAGGGAGAGACTGGTCAGATACGATTCAATGGAAGAGACGGAGCCACAGAAAACTCAAACCGGGAACTCAATCATTTCGTTCATCCGAAGCATCCGTTCAATTAACTGTCAATGTGTTGATCGATACTAAATCGATTGACTTTTGTAACGTCGCAAATGAATTAATCGGGCACAATACATTATACATAATAATGCGGAATCTCAAAATAGTCGCATTACCATGACCGACTGGTCAGACAATACGAATTACGCATCACATATAAACCCTCCATTGATGTCTAATAAACTTTGATTAATGGATCTAACCACCACAGAAGAAGAAAAAACACACACACACACATCGGTATAGCTAGTGAATAGAGCCCCGCTACACAGTGCAGCCTCCGAGAGTCGCCCTGGGAGAGTCCGAGAGTGGCCCTGGGAGAGTCCGAGAGTCGCCCTGGGAGAGTCCGAGAGTCGCCCTGGGAGAGTCCGAGAGTCGCCGGCTGGGAGAGTCCGAGAGTCGCCCTGGGAGAGTCCGAGAGTCGCCGGCTGGGAGAGTCCGAGAGTCGCCGGCTGGGAGAGGCGTGCGATACGCTCCTGATAACATACAGCAGCAATCAGTGCGCCAGTCAGAACTCTCAGCCGTGCATATATGGGTGGCTTTAGTGGCCAGAAGCATCTCGACAGTACATCAGATGTCCACTATATTGCTGAAAAGGTAGGGTTTTTAATGTTTATTTTGTTCTTTATGCTGAATACAATTAAACGGGGGAAGCATCCTGAAAAGTATTCCTGAAAAGGATTATGAATAAATATAAAATAATTTGGCACATAAAAAGCTCAATAGTTTTGCTTACTAAGTTATTCGTAGTACAAGCCTGTAGAAATGTAAAACATGTCTTGGCAGTAACCGATCTTTAAATGCGAAGAGGATGCATTTCGTG
The DNA here is from genome assembly GCA_014673585.1 of Semibalanus balanoides. Classification (NCBI taxonomy): domain Eukaryota; kingdom Metazoa; phylum Arthropoda; class Thecostraca; order Balanomorpha; family Balanidae; genus Semibalanus; species Semibalanus balanoides. The sequence continues at coordinate 55,104 of VOPJ01007161.1, read as the reverse complement.
GTAACAATATAAGAGATCCCAGTAGGTGGTGGCGGTGGTTTAGGATTTAGCGGTGCCCCAGCCTCTATCGGTGTGGAGCCCATTAGAATAGGTTTCAACTGTGATAATGGACGCATTATGCGTAGCCATCAGGCAATTCTGGAAACAAAACGAGAGGATGCATGTTTGATCTACAACGTATACGCTATGTAGCTCAGTGTCTGATTGTTGCCCACGGTTATTGAGTTGTGCCAGCCGCAGCCCGTTGAGAAGGGGCGAGCTCAGCGAAATACATCGGAGGTCGGAGACAACTAACCATGACTCAGCAAACGTTGACGGAGACGAAGGGAGAAAAAACAAACACGTCCATATTGGCACAATCAGCCAGACCAAGGTCGGAATTTCTGCTGACACCCTGCAGCGGTGAGTCCTTCAGCGGCGAGTCCTTCAGCGGTGAGTCCTTCAGCGGTGAGACCAGGGGTGGCAGTCAGGGTGGCAACAGGTGGTTTTTGCCACTGTTTGTACCGGTTAAAACCGGCTAGCAAAAACCCTGGTGGCAAGACATGGCAAAAAGTGGCAAAAACTCCAAACCAACCATGGCAAACCTCCAATGAACCAATGGGCATGTTTTGTTTCTTTCCAAGTAGCATTGAAAACAACAGCAATTTGTATCACATGTGTTTAAATGGCAGTGGACACAATAATCAAAATGCTGATGCAAGTTTCCTACTCTCAACCCAGGATCCCACCCGGCTGCTCTGCTATCTTCCCATCCTAACTGTTTACATGGCTGTTCTATAACCCGCGCCCCGGTGGGCCTTTTAAAAAACTATGACCCTTTGTCAAAACTTTGTCAAAATGACCCCCATCTAAATCGAAAACTAAAGGGGTTAGAAAGGTGCAGACAAAAACGTTTCAAAGAGCTCTCGACATAGACATTCAAACTCACTCTGGACAATTTTGGCTCATGTCAATATTGAGGTCACCAGAGGTCATCAAAGGTCAAATTTGCCCGTTTTCGGACTTCACTTCGAACAACCCCACATATTTCGGAACTATGACAGCTAGGAACAAACGAGAAACAAAATCGAAAGCTCTTGAAAATTGCAATCGACTTCGGAATCCTCAAATTTTAGCTCAGGTCAATAGTTTAAGCTCCAAAGGTCATCAAAGGTCAAAAATGTAATTTTTGGTAAAACAGTTTTTCGCAACTAACTTTTTATCTAATACAGATGGAGCATTGAGTTTAAAATCATCGTGCTTGTCTTGTCGAGGCGCTTTACAACATATTAATGGTGACCTGGTTAGGTCAACTTAAAATTTTACTTCAAGTCAAGGTCATTTGGTGACCCAGGTAGGTCATGTTGCATGTGAGGCGACGCGGCTCGACGGAACAAACGCAGTGGTGTCCTCCGTTCGTTTCCATCTTTATTATATCGATGATGATTGGGGTTTAAGGGCGGGCCGACAACTAAGGTCACATGCCGCCCAATCTTTATTATATCAATAGTTACTAGCATAACATTGCTGATGAACACAGATGACCTCATATGATCTCAAATGACCTTGCAAAGGTTACTGAGTAACAATTGTACCTGGATCATCAATAATTAGCTAAAATAACATAATTCTGAAAGAATGGGCCTGATCAAATTCATATCCTCTGAAAAAGAATCATTTGTATGTTTTCCCATTCACTAATAATGGGGAGGTCAGGAAATTAACCTGATCTTAGGTCACCGATGCAAAAAAATCCGAGATACACGAATTGTAGGTACATATGACCACACGATGAACACGGAGAATAGAACACAAATAATGACAACACGAATTGTGTATCACTTACTGCAACCTTCACGAACATCCTGCAAGTTTCAAAATCTCTTTGGGACAGTAAAACCGTGGGTTTGGCAGCGTCACAAACATTTTGAAAGGGCGAGGGTCACTTGGAGTGTAAGCCCTTAGGTGATACTGACGAGTGGAAATGACGGCTTCGAGGTCAAGCTATGAGCAAAGTGTGGGTAATTGATGCAGGGAGGCACAAAGTATTTAGTACAATTATACTCGAGACGGCAGCTGGCTGTCACGTCCGCCTTTTACCCGTAATAATATATAATAACATATATAATATATATAATATATTATAATATATAATTATTATATATAAGATATAATATATTAAAAAATGTATATTTAAATATTAATATATATATATAATATTTATATATATATTAATAAATGATTAATTAGTATATATATAATATGAATACTATATATAAACGTATATAGAGAGATGAGGGTGAGGTCAAGATCACTCCCGACCGAAATAAGGCGAGGAAGTAAACACCAAACTGAAATAAAATGATGATACTTCCCCTCTCATACAAACACACTCGACTTATCATTTTGAGTGTGGTATTAAATACATGACGCCATTTGAGAATTATAGGACCCCATACTCCCTCAACCACGCAATAAATGAACAGAGCACCTTGACTCAAACAGCATGGTACACAATTTGAAAACTAGAAGCGTCAGCCTGCTACCGAACTTCGTCCAGATCGTGGTGTGCAACTATAAACAGCGATTATCTCTATCATGACCTTAAGAATGTTTGTCCAGCTCTAAAAAATGTATAGCTTCTTTGTCTTTTCATCCTGTTCATCGTGACCTTCCAGTTCTAAATAAATATTTGTCCCAGCCAGCTCAGCTTAGATCAAGCAGCATTCCTAGTCATAAACAGGCCAGTGAAAGAAGTTGAGCTGTCCACAATTGCATTGCAATTGATATTGCTCCTAATATGGTTCAACTACAAAGGACCATTAATTTATTTCAAAAGCAACTTTATGAACAAAGCAATAACACAGTTTCATTTTTTTCCACTTTTTGCCCGCAAAGGTCCTTCCTGTAGGCGCCCCATCTCTGTCCAGGTGTTGTGGCTCCACCTGCTCATTCGATACACGGGTAGACCATGATCGGCTAAAGATGGTTTGGTGGGAGCTGGGAGCAAGTCCTCAAAAGACTGACACAATTATACAGAATCATTGGCTTTCAACTGCTTGTGCATTGCCAAATGATTACACAAACTGATGCAGTGAAATTACGAAGTGTTTTCTCAAAACCACAACATGTGTCATTTGCCTGCCAAGTTGAGCCATTTTGGGGAGCCATGGCTTGACGGTCCCCTTTGAATCAGCCTCAGGTCAGACACACGGGGTCGGCGTCGCCCGGCCCGGCTCGATGATGATGATTGGGGTTTAAGGGCGGGCCAACAACAAAGGTCACATGCCGCCCACCGGCCCGGCTCGACTCACCTGGTCGGAGAGGTAGTGACCAGCAGTGCAGTTCAGGACAGCACGTCCTCCGACTCACCTGGTCGGAGAGGTAGTGACCGGCGGTGCAGTACAGGTAGACGGGCAACACGTCCTCCAGGAAGCAGTGCACGGTGGCAGGCTGGTCGGTCGGCGCCACCACCAGTCTCACGTGGTCGCCCCGCAGCAGCGGGTGGTTCAGGCCGATGTTCACCCAGACGCACGAGCCGTCCTGGGCACGACAGAACACATAGGTCAGTCACGGTCGCTGACCACGACAGAACACACAGGTCACACTCACAGTCACAGTGGCTGGTAACGGCAAAACACACAGGTCACAGTCGCTGGCAACGGCAGAACGCACAGGTCACACTCACAGTCACAGTGGCTGGTAACGGCAAAACACACAGGTCACAGTGGCTGGTAACGGCAAAACACACAGGTCAAACATGTCCGCTGAAGGACAAACAAGGCAGGAACGAACACAGGTCACAGTCACAAGATAACGCTGGCACACAAGACAGAACACCACAAGTACAAGTGCACTGGCCAACGAAGAGAGAACCACAAGTCACAGTACAACAGTATGCTGACAAAACAGCAGAACAACGAGACAGAGTCACAGTCAACAGCCAGCACGAAACCGCAGACGGAAATCCGATCCCCGAGTGCCAAAAGCAGGCGACGATAACCATACAATAGATCTTTGCCGAACAGCTGCTAGAAGACTTATAAACAAGACAGGCGATGAGCTATGGAGCCATAAAAGTCAATGTCTGGATAGTAAACATCTATCGGCCTACAACCATACAGGAAAGACCCATGAAATAAGGCATTGCCATTCAAATTCATTCCTAAATGATGCACAGCTGCAAACTAAATATAAATCACACTACGAGTGAATATATTAAATTGGTCATATTCTTTATATATCAACGTACTTAGTCACAAAACGTCGAACTCGGTGCGCTCGCGAAGCATTCTCCGGTTGACACAACCCGCACGAGTGTACCCGAGGACCGGGCATGAGCGTTTGGACCCACGTCGTCAGCACTGGCCCCGCTCCTGTCCAGATGTCACAGTGTGCAGTTAACTTTCACCACATTTCATGTGAAGTCCAGCTAGCGCCAATGGCAGGAAGAGCACGGACATCACGGGAATAGTGTCATGTTATCTTCATCACATTATTCAGTGAGTCCCACAGCTGCGCCACAAGTGAACAAGGGCGAGCTTCGAGGTAGGTGCAGTTACTCACACCCACATTTCATCATGAGTTCCATCCAGCTGCGCCAGGAGGGCGGGCTCGGTGTGCAGTTTATCTCAATGACATCAGTGAGTCGTTCCAGCTGCGGCAGGCAAAGGATAGCGGCTCGTGTGCAGTTTTACCTGACACATCAGTTGGTCCTGGCGCAGGCCTGCGCCAGGCAGGGTTCGGCTCGGTGTGCAGTACTCACCACATCAGTGAGTCCCAGCTGCGCCAGGCAGGGCGGCTCGGTGTGCCGGCCGCGGTCAGAGCTGTGCACCACCAGGTCACTCTGACGGCGCAGTCCGCCCCGCGCCTCCAGTAGCACGGCGAAGTCGTCGCAGGCGCCGCGCACCACCAGCGGCGGCCAGCGCTGGCCGGACGCCGGCGCCAGCGGCAGCAGCGGCTCGCCCAGCAGCGCGGAGACGAGGCGGGCGCGCGCGGCGTTGTCGGCGCCCAGCACCACCAGACAGACGGGCTGGTGCAGCACCGGGTGGTCGTCCTCCAGCTGGGCGAACTGTGCGGCCAGGTCGGCTGACATCGGGTCGTCTGCGGAACACAGGCGCGGCGGCCCGGTTATCACGCAGTTATACACACTGGTACGGAGAAAGGCTTGGTTTTGGGTTAGGGTGTAGAGTGGATAATTATAATATCTCAAAGAGATGTCATAGAGTGGATGAACTGACTAAGAGATATCGACTTGATGGCCAATACGGGAAGGAAAACTGAGGGATACACATAGATAGTGTTTTGATTTCACAAGAGGATATCGAGAGGGTCCACTAAAAAAAATGAAGGGAAGAAAGACTGTCAGTCAACAGGAAACAGCAGCACGTGGCAGTTACAGTAGGCCAGTGCTTATGTGCATGGCCTTGTCATAGGAATGTAATACACCAACAATTAACCTAGAGTAAAGATTCCCTCAAATGGTTGAGCCATGAACACCATAAATTGGTTAAAATCAGTGAGCCGTACTATATAGCAATGTACTGTAATCCAGCATTTATGAATATAATGTTCAAACACGATACCCACTCTAGTCTTACCCATGTTAGGAGTAGGTTAGGTTAGACTAGGTCCAAAATGCAATTGTAGGACTGTAGGTGCATATGTATCTGTTATTTTAAGTGACATAAAATTAATTGTGCAATCATTGACATCATCATTGGATTTGCGTGCGTTCGTTGCGTTCTCTCGTGCAAAGGAGATCAGTACGAACCACTGCATGTTTGAGAAGTGGTTGTTGGTCGTCTCAGCGGTCCATCTACTTGGACTTCCGCTGGCACATGTCTCTGGTTCTGGTTTAGTGTGCCTCCGCTCAGTAAGTTACAGTTAAGTCGATCACGCAGTGAAGACGTGTGTGTGGCGTTCCAGCGGCCACTTTACTGGACTCGCTGGCACATGTCGGGGTTCGTTGCGTCTCCGCCAGGAGCCAGTAGGCGAACCATCGCAGTGAGACGTGGTTGGTGTGGCGTCCAGTCGGCACTACTGGAGATCGCTGGCCACAGTCGGTGCCGTCGGTTTTCGTTTTGGTTTGCGTCTCTCGCCATGTAAAATATCATTGTAGTTGCGACACGCAGTGAGACGTGGTGTGTGGCGTCCAGCGGCCACTTACTGGACTCGCTTGCACAGTCGCATAAGAAAACACGCGTCATCGAGTTTAGATCGGACTAGCGAGCGGTAAAGAAGTAAAGGCCTGCACCATACGAGGTGCGCGAGACGCATTTAACACGTTCACGGATTTGAACCATCTCTCCAGAAGCATTTTAAAATGTTCCTTATAAGTCAACCGTCTGTCAAACAGAGCGCCAATGAACCCCTCCATCGGCTAAGTCGGGATCGTCTGCCCGTACAGACGAGTCTCTAGATGGGGATCGGGGAAGCGGCGGCGGTACAAATACACGGCAGCAGCCAACAGTTTTGGTCGTCGAAAACTGGAGACCGTTTTCCGTCTCCAGTTTTCGACGGTCATGACTGCTGGTCATGACACCTCTCCAGGCGTGTGGCAGCTAGCTGTCGAAGACACTAAGCGAGCACTGGAACCCGAATACCTCACCGCGAAATGGTCTGCAAAAAGAGACCGGACGACCGCCACGGAGAGCTCGTCCCCAATACCATTGATCAATGATAATGATGACGAACAACGCAACACTCAGTACGCCTCCCTGAGGAACTCCCTTCTCTTGTGTAAAAGATGGTTGGAGATATGGTTTCTTGTAAGGACTCGAAAGCAGCGATGGGATAAAAAGTAATGTACAAAAAGACACATACGTCCACAAATGCTGTACATAAAAGGCTTCTCAAGAATGGCATGGCGTAAAACATTGTCATAAGCCGCCTCAATATCATCGAAGACTGCACCAAGGTGCTTCTTTTCGTTAAACAAGCGCGCATCGGTGTCTAAGGCTAAAAGTGGTCAACTGCGCAACGATACTTCCTAAAACCACACTAACCGTTAGTAAAAATGTTGTGGTGTTATTTCCTTATACATAGAGATGAAATCATGAAGTAAATTAGATTTAAGAACGGCTTAAAAAGATGCCTTAGTAAAAGTATCTATATTATATTTTATTATACATTGGAAAATGTGGCAAATTTCGCCAATTTAAGGCGATTTGCGAGGGGGTAAAGCCACTTACCCCCTTGGATCCGCTAGTGAGTGCGAGGCGCACTGCATTTGTTTGCTTTTTGCGTAGAATCATCGGGTGGGCGTTTGCATTCGTAATTTCGGGGTTCTGCATTACACAGAACCCCGAAATTACGGGGTTCTGTGTAATGCCACGTGGCATGATTTTAAAAAAATGTGAAAGCGCCTTGGTGCAAGCGCGATTCGAACCCACAATCAAGCTACAAATATGCTGGCAGTCGACAGCTATACCGACTGAACTATCTGGACCACCAGAGGGCAGAGACGAGGGCTAGGCGTGCTGCTGCAGAGACCACCGCTGAAACTGATAATGCCAGACCAGATCGCTAGACAGCAATTGGTGTGACGCCTCCCACAGGTACTGATGAACAGCAGACCAGCAGTCATGACCTGCCTGCCAATTCCAGCTCTAGCCCCCCCCCCCTCTTCCCCAAACGGTCATATCCCCTGACCTCGCGGGAGCTGCTTGGTGACCCTCCCAAGACTCACCCTAAGCAGCACTGAAGTGTCAAACGAAGAAGACTTGCTGTACCCGTCCCATTTTCCAGCAGCTTCTATATATAGTTTTGAAAATTTTGACCAGTCCCACAGTAAACACTCTCTTATCAGGAAGTTTCCCTTTGTACAGAAGTTTGTAGAATAGCATAAGCTTTATATCTTGGGCATCACAGAATCGTATCTTCTGCGTTCAATGTCAAACGATTTTATTGACATTCCTAGCTATAGTGTTATCCAATATGACAGCACAGGTGCATTTGCTAAGTGTGGCGTGTGCACTGTGCATTTACCTTCATGAAAGTGTGAAATTTGACCAGGTTGATAAGCCTTGTATGAACCAACTTGATAACCGCCCACCTGCCTCAGTTTGATATGCATATTGCTGCAGTTACCAGCCGCCGTCCTGAACAGCTGAGGAAACCCAGTGCTTGCATTATTTCCTGTTAGCCTTTTGTGAGGACAAAGAGGTTTTACTGTTAGGAGACTTTAACTTACCAACTCTGTCTTGGGGAACACGTGAGTCAGTTTCCCACGCGTCTGCTTTCGATAGGCAAAGTTACAATGTCTTCGTATCACTGGGTCTGACACAACAGGTCAACGAGTCCACGTTTCCACGCTCTGGCAGCATTATTGACCTCAACCTGTCCACTGAAGACAACGGTCAGGTCTGTACAGTTTCCCCACTACCCGGATATGATTACTGTCCTGTCCTCTGTGACTATGTGTTCGATTTCAAGGGATCGGTTTATCAGACCGTTCCCCGACAGAATACAGAATAACACTAGGGCAAGTACAACATCATCTCGCGTGAGCTACGGGAAGTTAACTGGGACTTGGAACTGAACCATCGCGACATCGGCAGTGGCAACAATCGATTCAATACAATTATAAACACGCACATTGAAAACTGTGACCCCGCCTCCGAAATTACCATGCGATAATTTTCTCTGAAAAACTCGCATTAATATTTTTCGGTTGAGTCTCAGTCTGAGTATGAGAAACATCTAATAGAGGAATTTAAGAGCAACCCGAAACGGTTTCACGCGTACTCGCCGACAGAAGGTATTTCAGTGTCGGCCCACTACGACTCACCGATGGGAATCTCTCGGATAATCCTGGGCTTATGGCTGAGTCCTTTGCCACTGTATTTGCTAGCGTCTTTGAACGTACCCCGCCTGACATAAAACGGATAAAAAACGGATAAATGTGAGAAAACTGAGTATAAACAATACTCAAACCAAATTTTAAAGCAATATCTCTATTTTTGACAGAGTGATAACTGATAGCTCCCTAGCCTAGGTGTAAGAAACTCATGAGTCATGACGATTTTTTTTTGTAAATCACTTGTTTCACTTTTTGTTAATATGTTTTAGCACTTGTTGCATGTAAGGCGTTTATATTTAATATGAATGTATATGTATATCTTTGTAATTGCCTCCTTACAAACAAATCGTTACTTGTGTTTGACTTTTTGACCAAATACGAGCAAATAAATAAATTTTATGTATCTTAAAGACAAAACTTAACTAGGGACATGTTTTTGAATTAACATTTAACCATTTCTAATTTTGAGGTTTTTTGACAGCAAAATCGCTTTTCTGGACGGGTCGAGTTGAAGTCATTCACTTGACCTGGAAGGTCACCCATTGACCTGATACCTAAACATTGAATACTGCTAAATTCCTTATTACAGGCAACATGCTGGTTATTACCGCTTTGCTCTATGTTGCTTGGTTTGGAAGTAAACCAGGGGGATGTCAGCCCCCCCCCCCCGTAGGGCAAAGGTGAGAAAAGCTCCCATAGGGCGAGGATTAAGTCAATTGTTTGCAGATCCCCTGATTAACTCACATCATTTTGACCTTGTCTAACACCCTCACTTTTCCAGCATGACCGGGGGCGTGGTGGTTCCGTGGGGCGCGCGGGGGGTTACCGAGCGCGACTGTTTGTGGCGTGCGGAATCTGGTCGAACTTCGTGGGCGGTGGAAAGGATTGCGACATGAGCTAGATTCAGTGCTTCAACACACAGTAGCAATGCAAGATCTTGAAAGCACGATAGTGCGTCTTTGCAAACTGTTACTAACGACATATTATTTTACTGCGTTTATGTTGTTGAATGGTTTAAACTAGCAATGCATACAAGACTGGGTTAGATAGCAATGATGATGATGATTATCCGGCAATGGCTGACTATTCAGCAGTCTCGTATGATCCGCGCCCAATAGCCTTGGCAGGTGATATGGAAGATATACTGAACTAATACGCATATACGTGTATGTGGGTAGACGGGCTAGTCTGTAAGGCGCGACAAATAAGACATCACGCATGGAGCGCTGGAGTACTGTCACAGGCGCTGGGCCCAAGCGTGTTTCAGACTTGTCCAGTTGGGACTATCGATCGCGTCTGAGAGCCCTGAATCAATATTCAGTCCAGGCCCCAGGGTACACGTGTGGTTCTGATCCAGTGCGTGTGGTTCTGATCCAGTACTGGATAATATTGCATGGTCAGAGCACCATTGACCTACCATGTTTGCTCTAACTCCTCGGACCAGGACAAGAGGTCACAGCTGGAAAAAGATAAAAGGGGAGCGGAAAAACAATCTGAAAGGTTACTGTTGTGCACTGAAACCTTATGTCGCTGGTTACAGGCTATGTCAATCGTAAATGCCTTGTTCTGGACTGTCATTGTAACCATAGGAAGAATAGTGCCTGACAACATGCAGGTTCCCATAACCAGTTCCTATCAGGCACTTCTTATCATGTCAGTGGCACTCTGATCAGTGAGCCTTGTGTTAGGTGTTAGCTGGTTCCTTTTCTTCCCCTTTTATGTCCATAAAGGGGTAATAGTGGAGCTGGCGTCACTGTTGCTGCTGGGCACGAAAATCAAGGTTCAAGGTTGCTATCACTGTTATTGGCCAGGTGTAATATGGCAGCCTTTATGACATCAGATTATGACTGGCAAACAATTTTAATAACATATTCAAACCTGCCCTGATCTTTACAGCAATTTAGATTGCAGGAGCTTGCATTTAGAACGATCCGCTTGTTATTGGTCGCTGTGCTGTGAAACCTACTGGGGCTGTCCCCTGTACCAACTCGCGGACAAAAAGGATCCCGTGGGTTTGTCTACAAGATGGTCTTGGGGGTCTGGGGTGACAGTCCCCAGTAGATTCTGCAGCAAGCAGAGTGTTCTAAACCTGGGTCCCTGCAACAGTATTTGCTGTAAAGGTTAGGTCAGGTTTGATCATGCTATTAACATTGTTCACCAGCCATAATCTGGTGACATTAAGGCTTCCATATCACTCCTGGTCAACAACAGTGAAACTAAGTCAACTAACCTTGAACCTTGGTTTTCATGTGATGCTGGCCACCAAGGTAACACCAGCCCCGGCCCCCACTAGTACCCGTATAGGTAGCCTGTGTATTTCTAAGCAAGACAGGGAGCCCATGAAACAGGTGGGCTGAATGTGAACAGGTAAGAGTTGAACTATTACTGGTGACCCATGGCTAGTTATTATGTGATTGATGATACAAAAGCACATTGATAGTAAAGACATTATAGTTGCTGGCACTAGGTCCAATTAATAATTTTTTTGATGCATCAATTTTGTATGCAGATGATGATGATTTGGGTTTAAGGGCACCTCAACTGTAAAGTTATGTGGCAATTTTTTATGCAAAGTGGGCAAAGCTTGTCATAGGCACTGAACTTAAGAATACAAAATTCACACAGTTATTGACAACATTTCACTAAAACCACTGAGTCCTAATGGAAAATGGCCAGTTCACAAAAAATCATCATGCCATCTAACACACAACTGTTAACTCCATGCACATGGATCAAAACTTGAACTGTTATTTGACATTTCAAAAGAGTAGGCACACTCCCTTTAAAGCTATATTGCATCAATTTCCAAGGTAATTATTAAATATATGGGTGGCTGAAACTTAACTATGAGCCACAATGCAAAGATTCAGGTGCCATTCATCCCATCACCTTCATAATTGCCCCAGTGCTTCATAATTGCCATTTGAAAATCTGTCATTTTCCCCCATACCTTGACTATTGGGCTGGACAAAAACATTGACGCATCAATAATTGAATATTTGGACCTCAACCTAGTGCCAGCAACTGATTATCCAGGTGACATCAATCTGGTAGCACCACCTATTCCACTACCTTAAAGGGACTGTCCACCTTAACATAAGATTTGAGTTGAGATTAGCATATTTGTGTGCTTGGCATTGAAATTATTGTATGGTATAAGTTTTAAAAGACAACCAGTGGGTCGAGATCACAGAGAATTTGAGTTTGATTTTGCAATCTGTAACCATCCGGCCGAGCCCCCAACTGTTTTTGAATGGTGGCTGTGAAGCGAATCTCGTAGTCTCTCTTTGCTCAATGTTATTACAGTCAACCTTGTTTTAACTTTAGCCATACAAGGTTATGCTAGCCATACAACTAGTATATTATGGAGGTGACAGGTTTTTCTTTCCAAAAATTCTTTGCATATACGGTCTCAGTCGAAATTATTTTTTGAAGAATTTGAGCAGCGTTCGTAAGAAAACAAATGTCATAATCGTGGTTCAGCTCCAGCATTCACTTCATATTTTGCACCACAAGCGACGTACATTTGACACATTTTTTAAGGTGGGAGTGTCCCTTTAATAAAGACACATGCAAGTGAGACACCTGCCAGATGATTTGGATTACCACCATGCTAAGCAACAATGCCTACCTTGCAACGCATTATGATGATCATGTCCTTCTTGATGTTTACAATCTGAAAACAGGTTCAAAGCTTGGGCAGAAGATGCCAGCAACCCTTTCAAATATTGCTTGTTAAAAACAAACTTTTCTTGATTCTCAAGAAGTAGCCTAGAAAGTTGTGCGACATTGTTCTTGGACGCATCGCAACCACTGAGTACTTCTTGCCCGTATTCGGGGCTGTCCTCAAGTCCAACCATAATGGCTAAACCAACTGATGCTTGATCATACAAATAAGATACATCACCGCAGCTCTCCTTATTCACAATCGGTATCACAGACAACCGTGCAGACTCTTATTACCCTGGTGCACACCACGGTCATAGAAGTGCACACTTCGTGCACACCAAAACCGACCAAAACCAACCTAAACATAACACGGGAATGTATGTCCCACGGAAAGCGTGTATTCAAGGCCGTATCAGAGGTAGAATCGGTAGAATCAAGGTAGAATCATCCAGGGATTTTGACGCCCCAATCGTTTAACATTAGCATGACGTCACTGGACCTCTCGTCCGACTCGGCTGTCGCCGCACGCGGCTCGGTGCGGTACGAATATTTTGAACGTGATAGTTATGTTCGAGGGCCCCCCGAACACGTCGGATGGGCCCCTAGCCAGCACAGAGGGCCCCTGAGGAGGTTGAAAGGGCTCCTGAGCCCAGTGGCGCAGCCAAGGGGGGGGGGTGCGTTTGGGGCAAATGCCCCCCCCCCGTCGCGGCTCAGAGGGGCCCATCTTGGATTTGTGGGGCCCTCGTGGGGCCCTTTGTCGGCCTGAGGGTACCTCTGCCGGTTTGAAGGGGTCCTCAGTCGGATTGAAGGGCCCTCGGCTGACCTGAGGATACCACTTGGTCGGCATTCGAGGGGCCCTCTGCCGGTCTAAAGGGGGCCCTCAGTCGGCTTGAGGGGGCCCTCGGTCAACCTGAGGGTGCCCCTAGATCGGCATGAGGGGCCCTCTGCCGGTCTGAAGGGGTCCTCAGTCGGTCTGAGGGGGCCCTCAGTCGGCCTGAGGGGGGTAACTCGGTCGACCCGAGGGGGCCCCTCGGTCGGCATGAAAGGCACTCTGTCGGTCTAAGGGGCCCTCTGTCGGTCTGAGGGGGCCCTCTGTCGGTCTGAGGGGCCCTCTGTCGGTCTGAGGGGCTCTCTGTCGGTTTAAGGGGGCCCTCCGTCAATCTGATGGGTCTTATATAGACCTCTGTTGGGTTGAAGGGGCCCTTAGTAGTCCTGAGGGGCCCTCTCTCGGTCTGAGGAGCTCTCAATAGGCCTGACGGGCCCTCAGTCGGTTTGAGGTGGCCCTTAGTCGTTGGAAGGGCCCCTCAGTCGACCTGAGGGGGCCCCTCGGTCGGCATGGGGGGTCCTCTGCCTGTCTGAAGGAGGCCACTAGTAGTCAGTCAGCCTAAGTGAGGGCACTCGGTCGACCTAAGGGGGTTTCTCGGTCGACATGAGGATCCCTCTGTCGGTCTAAGGAGCGGCCCTCTATCGGTATGAGGGGGCCCTCTGTCGGAATTGAGGGAGGCTCTCTGTCAATTCTCATGGCGTCTTCATATATGGCCTCTGTTGGTTTGAGGGTACCTTCTGTCGTCCCTGAGGGGGACCCTCTGTCGGTCTGAGGGGCCCTTAATAGTCCATAAGTCTGAGGGGCCCTCGGTCGTCATGAGAGGGCCATTGATCAGCCTGAGGTACCCTCTGTCGGTTTAAGGGGCTGTCTATTGGTCTGAGGGAGCCTTGTGTCGGCATGAAGGGCCCTCTGTAGGTCTGGGGGCCTTATGTGAAAATGAGGGTCTCTCTGGTTACCTGAGGGTTCCTCGGTCAGCTTGAGGACCCCTTTCTACCCGACAGAACCCTTTGTCAGCCTGAAGCAGGGACGTAGCCAAGGGGGAGCACGGGGGCCATGCCCCCCTGAGCGAAATAATTCACACTAGATAGAATGAGATTCTCTGAAAACCCGACCCTATCCCCCCCCCCCGGTCAAGCAGCCCATATGGCTGAGAGCAAAATGTGATTTCCATACTAGATAGAGATGAGAATTATATTGAAAACTCCAACCCTATCCCCCTCGGTCAAGCAGCATTGGCTGAGGACCAAATGTGATTTTTCGGACCTGAGCCCCCCCCCACCCCTGAGCAAAATCCTGGCTAACGTGCCTGGCCTGAAAGGCACGGGTCTGGTGGCCTGAGAGTGCGTCCCTACGGCCAGCTGAGGGGCCCTGTTTAGATCGACGCCCGGACGTTGGACCCTCGTCGGGCTAGACGGGGGTCTATGTAGGCCTGCGGGGCACTCCCAGCACAATTATATTAGCACTGATCGGGCACAATGGTTTTAATCCCATTGGTGCCCGATCAGTGCCCAAAGTTATAGGAGTTGTCGTGGCTTGTGCGGAGTGTTCATGCAAGGGTCGGATGCCAGCGGGCACAAATGAGGGGCCATGCCCCCCATCCGGATCCAAGGTCCTGAGACTATGTTTTGCCCCCCCGCCCCAACACGGGTCGGAACGTTACAGCTGTTAAAATTGCTTTTGCAACAGTCAAAAGTTCAGCCACATCTACAATGAAAAAATCAGAAAATGTTCCGGCACGCCGACTCTACGCGCTACAAATAACGCCAATCGTCTTAATGATCAGAAATATTGGAATATGGGACCCATAAATGAATTAGCGTGCCTGGCAAAGTGCCCCACAAAAAATCATAAACAACACAGAGCGTCTGAACAGTCTTGCGGTACCTATCTATGCATGAAGCCCCAGGCTTCCACTCCCGCTCATAAAAATACTGAATTATGCAAGGTGGGACTAAATGTTCGCGTCACTAAGTCTGCGATTTCCCGATAAAGGTAGAGCGAACGCAAGAGACGCGGACAGTCGTACAGAAGCTGCTTCACGCGGTTTTCAAGTTAGCTGGACCAAAATGATATAGTGGGACCTAACCCAGGACCGTACTCCCCAAGATCGCCATTTCGGTTCACAGGCTCCCCAGATCTCAGGGACCATTTTATAGTGCGGAAAGCCGCTTCTGCCGCTCACGTTGGTTTTCAAACAACTTGCACTGTTTGGTTTGGATACCAATTGTATGTTGCAGATCGGATGCTATAATGGATATATCAAGTTATTATTAGACCCTACCATAATACTCTAAGTTAATTAAGCACTTACTAGCCTACCGGGTTCATCGTGGTTTTACTATACGAATATTAATTTATTAAAACTACCAAGTAATTTTTCATGATTTGCATCATACCGGTGGAATGCCTGCAACCAGGTCCTAGGGGTGGTGTAAAGTCTGAGTCTTGTTCCAATGTTAATCTTCGTTTTGCCACGACCTAAAAATAAAACTTTGTTACGTCATCCGAGCTTCGCGGACATCAATAATATCGGTTGCCAACCATCGTCATAACGAAGCCGATCCATCGTTTTCGGTTCAATGTAACGGTTGAAATTGAATTAATAAGCGAGTTTGCTTTTATTCTCTACAATACGAACCGCCTATGTTTCTCGGGTTTTATCAGCCAAACCCGTAAAAAATTGGCGCCGCTTCGTCAGGGCGCTAAATATAACAACTATATTCCTTTTTCGATATCCAGGAAGTCGAAAATATACAGAAATCGTGTGGATTGCAAAATTTTAAAGTGACCAATCCGGGAAGAAAATCGAAAGTATGGGGGTAGGCTAAGGTCCGCTAAAAACGGCTTGCCCCCCCCCCCAAACGGCCGGCTGGATCCGCCCTTGTCGGCATGAGGGGCTTTCTATAGTAGCCCGAGGGGCCCCCTGGCCGCCTGAGTGAGCTTTCGACCAGCTTTTCGGTTCGAATATTCGCCAGTGGCGGCGGATTTGATTTTGACATGGGTGGCAAGACGTCGATCAAATCAGTTTACGTAGCCAGGGGCGCAGCCAGACCTTCAGAAGAGGGGGTGGTCAGGCCAGTCATGGTGGGCCCTCCCAAAAAACTACAACCCCTGAATATAGAAAACTCTACGGATTTCGGCCACTTTGTTTTGTGAGGGCCTCTTCTTATTTTTATTTTTTATTTGTTTTTACTTGTTTGATTACACCAGGACCCTTAAGACCCTTAGAGAGGCCCCTCAACCATGCATCCCTTTACATTTCCCTTTACATTTGAGACGATAATTTAACTATTTCTTTATTGCAAGATTCGGTATGTGTATTGTGTTTTCTGTTTACTTCCGGACCAAGATGGTCCTCATGTAACCACTCTACATCGTGCTCGCCGCATGACCAGATTTTGCCTACCTGCAGGACCAACACGCGTGCAGCACAATCCTCATATTCAGGACTAGTGGTGTGTGTCAATCGGTAACAAAATTTTGGTATACCCAAAAAATACCTATACCTTATTGGTATTCGGTTTTTCAGGCCATAGTTTTTTTGTTATTTATCGGTATCACAATTTTGACTTTTTCAGCCAAATGTCGCATAAATAAAACAATTATAACAGCCTATCCTGTATGTGAATGTGATGCATAAATTATACCCGTGTTCAAGAGTCGGTTGGACAAATTCCTCAACGCAAAAGCATCGGAACAAAATTAAACCATATTTTGAGTAAGCATCCGGGTACTACTATTCCAATTTCCAACGTTCTTTGAAATTGACATTTCCTTCCAGCTTGTTTTACCTGGGACATGCATTCCAGGACAGATCGACAAGCGAAAACTCCAAATTAACACCCTACATCTCCGATTTCGACAAAACTCCGTTACAGGGGTTATCTGGGGCGCTGAATCGCGCTGTGAAAGTTTCAGCTTGATTGGAGCAACGGCTGCTGAGTTATAGCCTCCGGCATTTTCGTGAGGGCACCATGCATGACTTAGCCAATTAGCCAATTATCCAACAAATTATCCAATTCCTAGAAAACCATACATTTTCTGAATGGCAATGAAATAAGGAACATCAATCCAGGCCCAGGTTTATTTTTTTGTTGATTCTGATTGAATGACCTTAGACCTCTGGTGACCTGACCTGACCTTGAAACGAGCGCAGTGCAAATAATGTTGTTTTATATGTTATAATATTCTTAGGTAAGCTGTCTTTGTACAGGACAAAAATCGGAGATGGTTATTTTCTATAAATGTACTTTTAATTGCTCAAATTAACTCGTTTTTCTCTTTTCACCAACACAAAATGATTAATTTGTCCCATGATGGCAGTTAATGCGGCTTATGTGTCACACGAAGGTTTTAGACTGCAATATAAGCCACTTGAAGATTAAGTTGTGTGAATTTATTGATTTACCAGGTGCAACTGTTGCTCAGTGACTTCTGCAAGGTCAGCTGAGGTCATCTGAAGTCACCAGCAACATTTTACCACAAACTCTGTATTTAATATAGATAGAGACGTGGCAATTACACCATTGTGCTTGCATCGTCGATTTGCGTCGCCTGATATGCAGCATGACCTACCTGGATCACCAAATGACCTTGACCAAAGGTCAAATTTAGAAGTTGACCTAAGCAGGTCACATTTAACACTTTTCGAGACGCCTTGACGAGACGAACACGATGGTGTAAAATTTATATCTCTATGTTTTATCTCCGAAACGCTATTCACGAACATGTTGAAGTTGTTTGTTGTTGAGCTGTTTAAAAACTGTTTTTGAGCTGTAAAAACTGTTTTTACTAGCACTAGTAAAAACAGTTTTTCAAGCATAACTTTGTATTAATCAAACGTATAGCAAAACTTTTAACACCATCTCGTGTTTGTCTTGTCAAGGCGTTTCGAAATATGTTACTGGTGACCTGGCTAAATCAACTTCAAAAATTTTAATTTGACCTTTGACCTTTGAAAAATCAAAATTTACTTGGGTCATTTGGTGACCCAGATAGGTCATATTGCATATCGGACGACTCAAATCGACGATACAAACAAAGTGGTGTAATTTTCACGTCTTAGCTAAATTATATTAAGAGTTTGTGGCAAAATGTTGTTGGTAACCTCAAATGACCTCAGCTCATGGGTGTCGTTTTCTATAGGCCTGGTAGGGCCCGAGCCCTACCAATAATTTCACATTTAAACATTAGGCCTATGGCAGGTAGAATGACATTGCAAGTCTTTAAAGTTAGCATTAGGGGACTACCAATCATTTTTAGAAATTGACCCCGGCCTTCAGCGACCTTGCAGAGGTCACTAAGAACAATTTCACCTGGTAAATCAACCAAATTCATCATCGTATATCGAAGTGGCATTACATTGCAATACTGAAACCTTTGTGTGACACATAAGCTGGCATTAAATGCCATCATGGACAAATTAAACCAATTTGTTGTTGGTGAAAGAGGGCTTCGACAGCTTTTCGTTCGAATATTCGCCAGTGGCGGCGTTAGTCACAAAAACAGTTTAATTTTAGCAATTAAGAAATGTTTTACATTTATAGAAAATACCATACTCCCATTTTTTTGTCCTGTGCAAAGACCGTTACCTAAGAATATTATAAAAATATAAAACAACATTATTTTCACTGCGCTCGTTTCAAGGTCAGGTCAGGTCACCATAGGTCATTTCATCAGAATCAACATAAAAATAAAAACTGTGCCTGGAATGATGTCATGTTCCTTACTTCATTGCCATTTAGAAAATGTAGGGGAGGGCGGGGCAATGCCGACCCCATAAGCACTTCTTCACATATCTCAGCCCATCCATGCCGCTGAGTGGTTGTTTTGACAGCATTCGATGGCCAAAAAATCATGTTTAGATATGGCATGCAGGTAGAATGCTTCAATTAATGTGGCTTTCGTTCAGATTGCGTTGAAAAAATATAAAAAATGGTGTAAAAAAATGTGTGGGTAATGCCGGACACGCTTGCAATGATTATTTTTAACTCTGTATGACAGCGCGTGTGAACCTACTTTTCTCTGAAAATTTGTTCATGCAGGGGTAACTTTTGCGAACCTTTTTGCGACGCCTCGTATGGTCTCACCCTTTCCCAAAGCCTTTAGGGCGCATCTCATCGCTTGTGCGGACCACTTGGCCTGCCAGTTCGGATATAGTTGCGAGGCATCTGAAACGGTGCGGAACAGGATAAGGAAGCTTGTGTTAAGGATTGGAATGCTGGGAAGAATCTTTCAAAGAAACGCAGAAGCATGACCTGAAAATTAATCGTTGGTCGAACGGTGATGGGGAAATGCCGGACACGTGTCCGGCATTACCCCTGATGTAAGGTGTCGTAGAGCCCACGAGGTTCGCGCACGTAATGCGCCACGATTGCTAATTTTCAGAGTCATCGTTTAAAATGCTTGAAATGAAAAAAAAAAAAAAAAAAAAACCAAACAAAAAAAAAAACAAAAAAAAGCGTGACGACAGATACTGTGGCCCCAGCATCGTCGACAACATCATAATACCTTAGAATCGACCCCAGAAAATGTTACTTTGGGCTGTATGAAGCAAGTTAAGCAGCTCATCGTGCAAAGGCCAAAACGACTGTTCTTTGTACGGCGGTGTCCGGCATTACCCACTGTCCGGTGTTGCCCCGTCCTCCCCTATGGTTTTCTAGGAATTGGATAATTTGTTGTGGAGTTATTAGCTAATTGGCAAAGTCATGCAAGGTGCCCTTACGAAAATGCCGAAGGCTATAACTCGGCAGCCGTAGCTTCAATCTAGCTGAAACTTGCACAGCGCGACTCAGCGCCCCAGATAACCCCTTCAACGGACTTTTATCGAAATATGAGTTGTAGGGTGTTACCCCTTGTCGATCTGTCCTGGAATGCCCCACCTATCATAGGAGAGGCGGAAGTTACAGGCCTTTTCCCTAGACTACAAGATTACAAGATATTTGATGCCTGAAAAGTGCTAAATGTACCCAAATGTTCTTTCTAAACATTTCATGTCGTTTTTTTAGATCGGTAAAATTGTGATATATTTTGGTCAGGGAAAAATTTGCTTGGATTCGGCAGAGGCGTCGCCACGAAATTTTGAGTGGGGGGACGGACACTGACGGATCCAGCTGTCGTTTATTAGGGGAGGGGGATTTTTTTCTCTCAAAAAGGTACACCCATTTTTCACCCGAATTTGGGCCTTGTAGTGGGCCGGTCACCTTTTTTGGTATAAGAGCTTAAACAAAAAGTCAGGAAAAAACGCAAAAACGCAATAACTTTGTAGCTATTGCTACGGAATATTACACATATACCTAATAGTAATAAGTTTATCTCACAACCGACTCGCGGGGCGTCGCGGATGTTTTTAAGTGGTGGGCGCTGATTGACGAAAAAACGTCTTTGCAGCATTTCAATATGGATTTCCATGTTATAGTAGGTATTTATTTTTTTGCGCCGCGAAGCGGATAACACCCAGAAATAAAGACGGTGGACCTTTGGCCTTGTAGAGAATAAGTGCCTAAAACAAATTTGTATAAGCAATTGCGAAACTTGCCGCGAAGTGGCGCGACATTTTCCAGTTCCAGTTTGTTTGCCTGATAAAACCCAGAAATAAAGACGACCTCTGGCCTTGTAGAGAATAAGTGGCTAAAACAAATTTGTATAAGCAATTGCGTACTTGCCCCGAAATTTTCGAGTTTGTTATACTGTGGATAGCTGGATTTTGATTGCTGCAAAGGCATTTTGACGATTAATTGTATTATTTCCCCGTTTAATTGTTAACTTGCAAAGTTTTTCCCGCTATTAATTAGATCTTCGGTCCAGCGAGTTGACCTGCACTGGAGCAGGTTCCGGGTGCCGATGTTCGCGTCTTTGCGTTCGTGTCGCCTTTTTCGGATCTTGGCAGACTAGCTAGCATGTCCGCCTAAAAGTTTGTATGAAGGAAGCGGGCCCTGGGGCAAGCAATTACTGCCAAGGAAAGGCTCTGCCAGACACATAATTAATTGAATTTATTCATTTTAAATTTTCATAAGCAATAACAAAACTCGTGTAATGCCGCGAAGCGGCGCGAAATTTTTCAGTTTTTCACTGTAAATAGCGGGATTTTGACAGATGCAAAGGCAATTTTTACGATAAATTGTTGACGTTTTGGGGGTCAAAAGACATGTTGGCCCCCTTCGAGGCTGTTGGGGAGGGAGTGAGGGACATAGCCTGGTTGGCCCCGCCCTGGACAGTAGGGTCGGACCCATAAGTCCATATTTTCCAGTCAATCTGTCGCTGGCGAACTCTATTGGCGACTAAACGCCCAACTATCATATGTAGGATGTAACGGATTTCACGGTGTTAATTTACACTTAAAACTCTACTTACACAACGATTTTCATGGGAGTCTAAGAGGTCCGCCAAATCTCGAATCTGCCGCTGAGTCTAGACGCCAAACTATAATATGTAGGATGAAATGGATTTCATCATGATATTCTGCACCTAAAACCAAAACGTCAACAATTTATCGTAAAAATTGCCTTGTACACCGATATTTATTTGAAATCGAGGGAGTCCTTCAAATCTTGAATCTGTCCACTGGACAAATCATTAAGTCTAGACGATTAAACTATCACATGTATGGGTGAAACGGATATCATTGTGTCTAGTCTACGCTTATCTGGATACCGATTTTATTATGGGAATATAGGGGGTCTGCTTGCTGCCAAATCTCGAACTCTGTCTCTTGGCGAACCTCTATAGCGTCTCCTAGACAACAAACTATCATATGTAGGGTTGAAACATTTTTATCAGTTCTAATCTACACCTGAAACCTCTATTTGGACAACCAAACTTCATGGAAATCTAAGGGTTTGCCATTCTTTGATCTTTTTTGTTCTAACAAAGCTAAATCACAGATGGTATCGAATTTGAATCGTCCCAAAAACTTCTACCCCGCATCGTTTTGAGCGATGACAAAAATATTTGGCAAATAATGTAGATTTTTAGCCTTAAATACCATAATTCGCAGTTCTAGCAGGGCAGCCCCATACACTTTTTACGAGTGGGGGGCCGAGTCCCTGCTGCCCCCCCCCCCACAGTGGCGACGACCCTGGTCCCTTTCATCTCCGTTTGGGACCTGGCTCTCAGCGCCAAGGGCCCTATAGAATCAAGTCCTTAGCCAAATCCTGACTAAGCCGTTGAGCTGATCCAAAGCCCTGTCATACAATACAAGGAACCCTCCTAGTCTATCAGAGAGCCCTATTATAAGGAGGAATAACCCTTCCAAGGGTTCTCTCAGGCCTGCAATGGGCTCGCTCAGGCCTGGCTGAAGACTGGAAATGGTTTAAATTCTAAGAAGTATGTATAGTGTAGTGCAAATGTTGTATCGATTTCATCGTCACCACCCGATGTCGATGTTCCCGGCGAATAAATAGGTACTTCGTGAAAACGGCTGGTAGCAGTCCTTCAGAAATAACAATAATATCGAATAACCTCCATTTCCCTGGGGCGATGTTTGTTTTCGTCTGCCGGAAGCTAGCGTAGAAAGTATTCTTAAAAAGCGAACCCTTTTAGTTGAATGTCAACTTTGTCCATCGGTGCTGTCTGTCGGTGCTACGCGCAGTGAAATCTATTGAAACTAATCATGCCCTCGACCCTGATACCGGGGGCGAGGGCTAATTGGATTCCACTGTGTGCATCACCGACAGACAGAGACAGAGACAAGGACAGAACTTTTGCATAGACAGAACATTTGCACTATACTGCACACACTGGCGGATCCAGGGGGCATTTAGGGCCATGCCCCCCCCCNTCTATTTTTACAAATTAATTTATCATGGCAATTGGTATAATGATCGTTGGTACTGTGGCTTTGTATCCGACGACATTACCTGGGTTCTATCTAGTTTAATTGTGGTAAAACCTCATATTGAAAATAATAATATAACAGCGGAATCGAAACAAGCCAAAATGAAGGGAATTACCCTTTGTAGTCATCGGCAATAGAGCTGAGGTCCTCTAAAAATCCTATAAAATCCACTTGAAAAATGACTTGCTCATACCCCACCCAAAACTGACAGTCGGAGTCGGAGTCGGCAAAATTTTACCGACTCCGACTCCGATTCCGACTCCGGCCAAAATCACCGACTCCGACCGACTCCGACTCCGACTCCAAATCCACAGCCCTGGTTAAAGCATCTCTCGCAAATTAGTCCATCGTGAAAGCGGCTACTACTAAAACATTTTAAAACATTTTTAAATGTTTTGAAACATTTCGCGCAAAATAATTCATCGTGAAAACGGCTGCTGTCATTAGGGATTTTCATGCTCTTATTACTATAACCAAATTGGTTGATCGCATATTAAGGCTAACGTAGTATTATTCTCAGGGGCGTCGCCACGAAATTTTAAGTGGGGGGAAGGACACTGACGGATCCAGCCGTCGTTTTTTAGGGGGGACAATTTTTCAAAAAGGTACACTCATTTTGTACCCGAATTTGGGCCGGTCACCTTTTTTATATAAGAGCTTAAATAAAAAGTCGGAAAAACGCAAAAACGCAATATTTTGCAGCATACTTTCTACGGAATATACATATATACCCAAGTAGTAATAACTTTTATTTCAAACCG
This sequence comes from Semibalanus balanoides, assembly GCA_014673585.1. NCBI lineage: Eukaryota > Metazoa > Arthropoda > Thecostraca > Balanomorpha > Balanidae > Semibalanus > Semibalanus balanoides. The sequence goes on along the minus strand of VOPJ01007161.1, from coordinate 31,231 downwards.
ACTCGCGTGGGCGTCGCCTATAGTTTTTAAGTGGGGGTCGGCTGATATGACGAAAAAAACGTCTTTGCAGCATTTCAATATGGATTTCCATGATATAGTAGGTACATATTTTTTTCGCCGCGAAGCAAATAAAACCCAGAAATAAAGACGGTGGACCTATGGCCTTGTAGAGAATACGTGGCTAAAGCAAATTTGTATAAGCAATTGCGAAACTTGACGCGAAGTGGCGCGAAATTTTCCAGTTCCAGTTCGTTTGCCTGATAAAACCCAGAAATAAGGACGGTTGACCTCCGGCCTTGTAGAGAATAAGTGGCTAAAACAAATTAGTATAAGCAATTGCGAAACTTGCCGCGAAATTTTCCAGTTTGTTATACTGTGGATAGCTGGATTTTGACTGCTGCAAATGCATTTTTGTGACGAATTTGAATTGTAATATTTCCCCGAAAAATTTGTTAACTTGCCAAAATATTCCCCCACTATTAATTAGATCTTCGATCCAGCAAGCTGCGGCACCAGCTGGAGGCAGGTTGCCGGGGCCGATGTTGCGTCTTTTGCGCGGTTCGTGTCGCCTTTTTCGGATATTGGCAGACTAGCTAACATGTTCGCCTAAAAGTTTGTATAAAGGGAGCGGGCCCTGGAGCAAGCAATTACTGCCAAGGAAAGTCTCTGTCAGACACTTAATGAATTGAATTTCGTCATTAAAAAATATAAGCAGTAACAAAAGCCGTGTAATGCCGCGAAGCGGCGCGAATTTTTTCAGTTTTTCACTGTAGATAGCTAGATTTTGACTGTTGCAAAGACAATTTTTACGATAAATTGTGGACGTTTTGGTTTTAGGTGCAGAGTATCATGGTGAAATCCGTTTCATCCTACATATTATAGTTTGGCGTCTAGACGCCAGCGACAGATTCGAGATTTAGCGGACCTCTTAGATTCCCATGAAAATCGATGTCCGTGTAGAGTTTCAAGTGTAAATTAACATCGTGAAATCCGTTTCATCCTACATATGATAGTTTGGCGTTTAGCCGCCAATAGAGTTCGCCAGCGACAGATTGACTGGAAAATATGGACTTATGGGTCCGTCCCTAACTGGCGGATCCAGGGCGGAGCCAACCAGGCCATGTTCCTCCCCAACAGCATCGAAGGGGGGCCAACATGTCTTTTGACCCCCAAAACGTCAACAATTTATCGTAAAAATTGCCTTGTACACCGATATTCATCGAAATCGAGGGAGTCCGCCAAATCTTGAATCTGTCGCTGGCCAACTCTATTGGAGTCAAGACGCTAAACTATCACATGTAGGGTGAAACGGATATCACTGTGCTAATTTACGCCTTATATGGATACCGATTTTTATGGAAATATAAGGGGTCTGTCAAATCTCGAATCTGTCGCTGGCGAACTCTATAGGCGTCTAGACAACAAACTATCATATGGAGGGTGAAACATTTTTATCAATTATAATCTACACCTGAAACTCTATTTGGACACCAAACTTCATGGAAATCTAAGGGTTTGCCATTCTTTGATCTTTCTGTTTTACAAAGCCAAATCACAGATGTATCGAATTCGAATCATCTCAAAACTTCTGCCCCGCATCGTTTTGAGCGATGACAAAAATATTTGGCAAATAATGTAGATTCTTAGCCTAAATACCATAATCGCAGTTCTACACTTTTTACGAGTGGGGGGCCGAGTCCCTGCTGACCCCTCCCCCTCCCCAGAGGCGACGACACTGGCCCTTCATCTCTGTTTGGGACCTGGCTCTCAGCGCCAAGGACCCTATAGAATCAAGTACTTAGCCAAATCCTGACTAAGCCGTTAAGAGCTGATCCAAAGCCCTTTCACACAATACAAGGACCCTTCTAGCCTTTCAGAGAGCCCTATTATAAGGAGAAAGAACCCTTTCCAGGGTCCTCTCAGGCCTGCAATGGGCTCTCTCAGGCCTGGCTGAAGACTGAAAATGGTTTAAATTCTAAAAAGTATATACCGTGTAGTGCAAATGTTCTATCGACTTCATCGTCACCACCCGATGTCGATATTCCCGGCGAATAAATAGGTACTTCGTTAAAACGTCTGGTAGCAGTCCTTTCAGTGCACTATTCGAATAAACCCTCCATTTCCCTTGGGCGATGTTTGTTTTCGTCTGCCGGAAGCTAGCGTAGAAAGTATTCTTAAAAAGCTTTGGTTAAGCGCACCCGTTTAACCCTATTACTGTCGAGAGGGGCCGAATCGGCCCCCCTTGAGGTTTTCGCGTACGCAGGTCATTCCATAACTCAACTCAGAATCTTCCAAATTGCTGTGCTTATTCTACATTTCATTGCGCATCGAATGGTGTACTTTTTTCCAAATTAAGGATATTAGGAGGGGGTCCAGGACAGTTTTTAGGGGGGCGGTTACGGCCGTTTTTGACACAAAATCTTTGAAATGGTTAAGCACTGTGGAGAGTTGTATATTGAAGGGACTTGTTAGCATAAACACACATCGATAGAGAATTGATTGTTCTTTTCAGATGGCTATCTCGAAATTTCAAATTTTTTAATTTTGAAATCCGAAATTTTTGAAAAACTTTTTTAACTTATTTTTTTCACAAAATGATGCAAGTTCTTTTAGTTTTTCACGACGTTTCAAAAAACCGAAATTATATGTGAGAGAAGGAACATTCCAAATAATATGTGTTTGAAAGTTTCAGGGTGATATCTTGAGAGTATTTGATGACCTGATGTCAGGTCAAATGTACCTTCCAATTTCGTATATTGGTGAAAAAATGATTAATTGAGGGGTTTAATACATTGCACATCATCCAATTATTTCAGTATTCATGTCTCATCTTAGGTCCTTCTTGATGAAAAGATGAATTTAGTCAGTGACCTTTGAAGGTCATTCAAGGTCATCCAATACATTGTTTATAAACAATAAACTCGGACAAAAAAAACATAGGGACTTGCAAATGTCTCAAAATGTTTGTTCTCTTCAAGTTCGCGTCTTGATATTGCATTTTGCCGATTTACGTCACCTTGAACTGACCTTGACCTGACCCGGAGGCAATTTTTCGATTTGTACAAAATGGTAAATGATTCAAACCACAATGACAACCGAGAAACACGGATGGTTCCAAACTAAGTGCTGTATATACTTGTAGCATTAAAAAGTTTATTAACGAACAAACATTTGCTTGAAAAACAGGTTTTTTAACATTTTTGACCTCTACATTCCAAACCAATGACCGGCATTTCTTTGAGTGCTCACAGGCGAAAACAATTAAATCTGCTTTACAGAAGATTTTTCGGATTCCTTCCTAGCTGCCATAGTTTCCGAGATTAATGCAAGGTCCGAAACTTATCATGTTTTGACAAAATATTTTTGATGACGTCATTTTGACCTGAAGATAATGACCAAAGGTCACCACAATTGACAAAAATACAGTTCATTGTCGACCTTAGTCACACACCAAGTTTCATGTTTTTAGCTCTTATGGCAGCCAAGATCTGAAGGGGGGGCCGAATAAGCCTCCCCCGACAGATTCGTATACTTTTCATCCCTCCAGGAATAGGGTTAATTGAATGTCAGCTTTGTCCATCGGTGCTGTCTGTCGGTGCTACACGCAGTGTATTGCTATTGCAACTATTGAAACTATTAATGCCCTCGCCCCCGATACCGGGGGCGAGGGCTAAGTGGATTCCTATGTGTGCATCACCGACAGACAGAGACAGAGACAGAGGACAGAACTACTTTTGCATAGACAGAACATTTGCACTATACTGATTACTGCACACACCAATACCGAGATGGAACTTTTGAAATTCGATTATTGGAGTATCACGATTCGTCGGATATTTATGTGGCTGCCCCCCCCCCCGTTACGGCCCCTCCCCGACGGGATGCACCTGTCTCGAAAAATGCTGGCTACGCCCCTGATAGGGGTTAAAAATGGCCTCTTATTTGACCGGAAAATAAATTAGGTTTAATTTCCTTTGGAACGAACTCAGCAAAACAAAAGTCAGTCAGCTTCCTTGGGGGGACGTCCCCCTCCGATTTTTCAACTAGGGGGACGCGTCCTCCCCCCCGCCTCCGACGCCCATGCTTATTCTGCATCAGTGCCGTTGTTGGCCAAAGAGCGAACCATATTAGCCGTTTTCACGATGACTTATTTTGCGCGAAATGTTTTAAAACATTTTAAAATGTTTGAAATGTTCTTAGTTGTAGCCGCTTTCACGATTGGACTTATTGTGCGAAAGAAAAATGTTTTAACCCTCGCCCTACGCACCGCTAGACGAGGGTTTTAAAACATTCTTTCGGCAAATTTGTTCATCGGAAGACGGCTACTACTGAAACATTTTAAAATGTTTTAAAACATTTCGCGCAAAATAAGCCATCGTGAAAACGGCTATTATATTGAAACTGCTTTCAAACCGTACGTTTTACTGCGGAAGAACCGAAAATAGAAAATATCATAGTGGATCTCACCGAACTCTGACTGGTCCATACAAGTGTATTAGCAGAACTAGCACTTAGAAGAACTGTCAGAGTGAATGCCTATACAAATAACATACATTAAGCGCAGACAGAGCCAAGTATCGCTCACCTTGTGGCTTCACCTCCGAGCCATTGCCCCTCTCCAGCATCTTCTTCGCCTCTTCCATGCTGAAGTTGATGGGCGAGAAGCGGCGGCCGCTGGACGGGACAGGAGTGGTGTCTCCTCCGCTCCTGGAGTGGCGACGTACGATGCTGGCAACGTAGCCGTCCAGAGATGCCGGGCCCGACAGCAGCCAGTTACCCGCCACGGTGGCTCCTGGTTCCGCGACGGTGGCTCCTGGTTCTCCCCGGGCAGGATCGAACGCTGGTTCCTCACGGTTTGATGTGAGCTCTGGCTCCTGTGAGCCTGACCCGATCTGCGGCTCCCCACTGACAGCTGAGACGGCCACTGGTTCGATCTGGTCGGACTCCTTCGCTGGTTCCTCCCGTCGTGACCCGTTCACCACTGTCTCCTGTCCAGCAGAGTCTTCAGCACGGCTCGCTACATCGGCACGCTTAGCATCTGTCTCGACTTCCAGCTCATGGGAATCTTGGTGCACCTTCGGCTTCGTCCCCGGTGTGATTGGATCTGGATCCGGCACTGGTCCAGATTGGATCTGATCTGGAACCAGCACTGATCTGGATTGGTACTGATCTGGATCCGGTACTGGTCTGGATTGAATCTGATCTGGATCCAGCACTGATCTGGATTGGATCTGATCTGGATCCGGCACCGATGTGATTGGATCTGGATCCGACACTGATTCGGATTGGATCTGATCTGGATCCGGCACTGATTGAAATTGGATCTGATCTGGATCCGGCACTGACCTGGATTGGATCTGATCTGGATCCGGCACTGATTTGAATTGGATCTGATCTGGATCCGGCACTGAGCTGGATTGGATCTGATCAGGATCCCGCACCGTTGTGATTGGATCGGGATCTATCCTGACGAAGTGTAGGAGTACAGGCTCATCATCGTCCTGCTGCGGCGGTGGTGGCGCACCTGGCGCCCAGAACACTGTGCTCCTGCACACCAGTCGGCGTCCCTTCGCCGCCTCGGTGTCTGAGGAAGCTCTGTCCTTCCACCCCTCCGACTCCGTCGCAGAAGAGTCGCTGTCGCTGCCGGCAGCGCGGAGCTCTTCCGCAGGAGAGCGGGGTTCTCTCTGAGAATCTGTGTCGTGAGTGTCTCCGAGTTTTGACGAGTCGCGGCTGAATGCTGCGCCGGGTGTGTCGGGTGTGTCGGGTGTGTCGGGTGTGTCGGGTGTGTCGGGTGGTAGGGTGTGTCGGGTGTTTGTCGGGTGTTGTAGGGTGTGTCGGTGTGTCGGGTGTGTAGGGTGTGTCGGTGTGTCGGGTGTGTAGGGTGTGTCGCGGTGCTTGTGGTCGGGTGTGTCGGGTGTGTAGGGTGTGTAGGGTGTGTCGGGGTGTGTCGGGTGTGTCGGGTGTGTCGGGTGTGTCGGGTGTGTAGGGTGTGTCGGGTGTGTCGACCTGCGGCAGTGAGTGGGGGTCTTCAGAGTCGGCGACGGCGGGGGAGCAGCTGAGCAGCGGAGCTTCTGACTGACGGCTGACGGCGGTGGAACCACCGCTGGTGAGGAGCTGCAGCTCTACGCGGTCGTCCGGCAGACTGTCGGCGGCGTCTGTACTGTCAGCGCCCGAGTATAGCGAGCTGCTGGACAGTGACCGAGGGTGTGGTGTGCTGCGGATGGCCTTCACTGTGACCACTGACGCACTGGAGTCAGGCAAAGATGCAGAGTCATAACCCGGACCAGCAGCATGCTGCTCAATCCCGTCTGTCCGAGGCCTCGGGGAAATTTTGGTCAAGGTGCAAATATCAGCAGCTGCAATGCTTTTGTGGTTCTCTGGGATTATCTGATTAACTATTTGACCTTCGTCGTCGTTCTCAATGAAGCCATTTTTGTCGTTCATCTCGTCTTTCATATATCGCACTGTGTAACTGGCATTCCCGTTTGAATCAAATCCTTTTGAAATTAATACGCCATTTGAAACACCATTGGCATCTACTTTTGAATTAAGCACCCCATTTGTATCAGCATCATTGAGCTTCTGCGCCTGTGAGTCATTTTCACTGGACTCCTGTAATGAGGCATCAGAAGCTGCACACTCGTTTTGGGGAATCTTTCCCGGCATTCCGGCGGCGTTTGGAGTAAACTTTGAGGCATCTGTGGACGATCGATCATATAAATATCCATCGGCGCTGGAGCAGTAAGTTGAATCCCGCGGTGGAAACTCTTGCATTTCGATGATCTCTTCATGTATCTGCAAATTTTCGGGATATGTATAACTGAGCAGCACTCTTCGAAACTCGTCTTCAGTTCCGGAACTGTCGGAAAGTGAGCCTTCCACTTCATTATGCGATCCACTCCGTTGTTCTCGCTTTTCGTCGCCGGCGGCTGTCACCTCACCTGTCAAAATACCATCACCGACCTCATCACTGACACGTTCAAACGACCCACTGGCTTGCTTCAGCGACGCATCACGTTCTACGATGACCCAGTCACCGGACAGAGCCGTCAGCAGAGCCTCGGCAGGGGTCGTTAGGTCAGTAATGTTCGCTGTTTCTGTCGCTGCATCCCCGAGCGTAGCGTCCCCGGGCTGCGGCGACGGCGGCGGCGTAGGTGGCGGTGTTAGCGAGACTGTACCTGCCTCACCCAGTGACTGACTGCTCTCACCCACGGCACTTCTTATACCAATTACCTGTCCATCGTCCGTAACCCATCGATCCTCGCATCTGACCATAGGGGCGGCGGGTGGCGGCGGCTCGCTCAGCACGCATTGCGGCGTCTCGGTGCCATGCGTGTCGGCCGAGTCTCGTCTTGTCTCGGCCGAGTCTAGTCTCGTCTCGGCCGAGTCTCGTCTTGTCTCGGCCGAGTCTCGTCTCGTCTCAGTCTCGTCTCGTCTCGTCTCGGCCGAGTCTCGTCTTGGCGGATTGGCGGTGGTGGTGGTTGGTGGTGGCTCGCACCCCTCGTCCCGATTTCCTCCAGAGGCCGGGGGTAGCAGCGGTAATGGATTAGGGGCATCCCTCCTCTGCTCTGCATCCGCCATGCAGGCGTAGGATATTGCACCGCCGGCAGCCGCTGGCCTATCAGATGATGATTGGCTGTCTTCGAGTGACGTCACACTATTAGCTGCTGGGAGTCTGGCTGTCTTTAAATGGTCTTTGTCAGCAGTGCGATTTGTCGTCGCAGTATCAGCAACGCCCCCGTAGTTTTCGTGAATGCATCTCTCCGCATTACGTGGTGACCTGAGCGACACATTATCTTGTTTATGATGACAACTCAAATAAACGTTCTCAACTTTAGTCTCACTATTTGCGGCTTCTGTGGTTTTATCTGGACTCGGAACTTCGCCTGACTGCGGTAAGTTTATACTTGGAAAGCTGACGGTTGTAGGAGATAAATCGCGCTCAGTTTCCGAACTTCGGGCGTGCGTGCGCTGCTGTGTCGAAGAAACTGGCTGGGCGTTGCATTCTCCTCTCTGCTCTCCTGTTCCCGGGTCATTTCCGATTGCTGGTGATTTCTCCAGAGGGCAGTGTGAGTCTGCAGCGCTGATGACGTCACCTGGGGTCGACTGGCTCTGGATGGCCATGTCTGCGTCACATGAGAGCTGATCCCCGCCCCGCGCTCCAGACCCCCGTGCTTCCGTCGGGGGTCGCTCCCGAGTGCCGAGCCTGGTCGGTGTCGCGATCGCCAATGACAGATCACCAATCGGCCGGGATGGCGCGACGCCTTTGTCTGAGAGCTGGCCTCGCTCGGGGCCCTTGGGGGACGGGCTCCGGGGCGGCGGGGTGTCGCTGCTATGCATCTCCTCTCCGGAGCTGTCGATAGGTGACAGGCGCGCCGGGCATGGCCTGGCCTCACTCTGCGGCGGGAAAGGGCTGGCGGCAGTGTCGCTGCTGCTGCTGTCGTCCGAGACGTGCTCGAAGTGGACCTCGAAGCCGCTCGCTGTGTATCTAGTGTCGGCGTGTAACTGACTATCACATGGTGAAGCATCTGCATTGAGCCGCGGCTCCATGAAATGCTGGCCCGGTGAATCGTCGTACTTTCCATTCTGCACCATCGCGCTGTCTCGGAAAGATAATTGCAGATCAGAATCAGAGGTATCTTCAGAAGAATCTGAACGAATCAAATGCTTATTTCCAGGACGGTGATTTTCGCCATTCACAGCCGCGTCTTGCGGCGATGTTTCAGCGCACTTAACGACTTTAAATGGAACCCCTTCTGTCGCACCCTCGTTCTGCTCGGTGACACTTGTCTGTAGCTGCCACACATCGGGGAGTGATTGTCGTTCGTCTCCATGGCACCTGTTCTCATTGAAGAGCTGCTCTCCAGCACTGCGTCTCCGGCGTCTTCTGTTGATGTTCAGCTCTCTCTCAGAAGCCGTCTGTGCCCCAGTGTTCTGTACTTCTGACCGGCTCTCTTCAGATGTCTCAGACTTGCCGATGGGTGATGCACAGGTATTGCGATCGACTTCGTGTCCTTGGCCTGATTTCGGCTCCTGGAAGTCATCTCTTATGAATTCTATACCAGGCTGTCCCCAGCTATTTCTTTCATCTCGTGTTGCCGGCGATTTGGAATGACAAGCGATCGTCTTCTGACGGTGGACAGTTTCGGTCGGGTCCTGATGGAGGTCTGTTGTAGCCGGGTCTTGATGGAGGTCTCTTGTAGCCGGGTCTTGATGGAGGTCTGTTGTGGCCGGGTATTGATGGAGGTCTGTTGTGACCGGGTCTTGATGGAAGTCTGTTGTGGTCGGGTTTTGATGGAGGTCTGTTGTAGCTAGGTCTTGATGGAGGTCTTTGTGCCGGGTCTTGCATGGAGGCATGTTGTGGCGGTCTTGATGGAGCCGTCTGTTGTGAACCAGGTCGTGATGAAGGTCTGTTTGTTGGCTCGGGTCTTGATGGAGGTCTGTTGTGGCCGGGTCCTGATGGAGGTTTGTTGTGCCCGGGTTTTGGAATGGAGGTCTGTTGTGCGGGTCTGGATGGAGGTCGTTGTGACCAGATCTTGATGGAGGTATCTTGTGGCCGGTCCTGATGGAGGTCGTTGTGGCCCAGGTATTGATGGAGGTCTGTTGTGGCCAGGTCTTGATGAAGGTCTTTTGTGGCCGGGTCTTGATGGAGGTCTTTTGTGACCAGGTCTTGATGGAGGTCTGTTGTGGCCAGGTCCTGACGGAGATCTGTTGTGGCCAGGTCTTGATGGAGGTATGTTGTGGCCGGGTCCTGACGAAGGTCTGTCGTGGCCAGGACCTGATAAAGGTCTGCTGTGGCCGGGTCCTGACGGAGGTCTGTAGTGGCCGGGTCTTGCTGGAGGTCTGTTGTTGGCCGGGTCCTGATGAGTTCGTTGTGGCCGGGTCTGAACGGGAGGTCTGTTGTGGCCGCTCTTGATGGAGGTCTGTTTGTGGCCAAGACCTTGATGGAGGTCTGTTGTGGCCGGGTCTTGCTGGAGGTCTGTTGTGGCCGGGTCCTGATGGAGGTCTGTTGTGGCCGGGTCCTGATGGAGGTCTGTTGTGGCCAAGTCCTGATGAAGGTCGATTCCGGCCGGTCGCAATCCTGGGCCGTCTTCCTCCCCGTTTGCCGATTCCTCTCCGCCGGCTGTGCCGGCGTCAACACCGGGCTGATTTCTGTCACAAGACGGCGCCGCCACGACGCCCATAAACTCGGTCAACACGCCAGAAACAAGCCCCGGTGATAGTAGGCCGGTGACGAACACTGCGCTCTCCGACGTCTCCCGAGATGATAGCGGCGCAGAGCGAGACTGAGGATCAACAGGACTGATTGGCTCATTTTCACCACCGTCAGACACATACGGTGAGACGGTTCTCGCCGCCGTTTCTTGTGTCGTCTCAACTAAGAAGTCGCATTCACGCTGTTGGCTGGCTTCGGCTTCGTTGAGGTCCTCAGCGCAGGCTTCTACATAAATGCTACTCACTGAGTCATGGGAACGGTTTTTGCCAATTTCACTGCCTTCAGGATTTGGGTGCAATATCTTTGCAGGTGTATTTTTGTCAGATAGTGGAGTCTGCTCGCACTCTGCCTTATTGTGCCGTTCTATAGGCTTATAGGCTTCCTGATTTGAGATAGGTCGATAATCGAGCCCTTGAATTTTATCTGTCTCTGCAGGGTCCTTTTGAACTTGAGTTGCATCTTCGGAGCTTTCGTGGCGCTGATTAATATCACCGCCGTGTTTCAGATGATCTTTTAGAGACCGTCCAACCTGCTCAATGTCGCCCAGGCTATTGAACGGATTGCAAACCACCCCGGTACGCCGGCTTGCTGATACTTTTGCACCATCCAGGTCGTGGATCTTCTTATCGTTTCCCAATGGGACTTGCCGCTTCTCTTCTTTTTCTCTATCATCTGGGCTCTGATCGGTATCATGTTCACTTCCGTAGCATTCTGCTTTCTCAACAGCACGATCACTGAGCAAATTTTCTTCTGCATCGTCCTGTCGTCTTTCGTCCTCGGTTGCTGCAGTCATTCGGCGCACGTCTATCTCTCCTCCACGCATCCCGTTCATCGGCCGACCAGCCTGGTCATCCTCTCGTGATAGCTCCCGCAGCACAGCTAGTGGCCGAAGCGTCGCTCCAAGTGACGTCTTTCTCGTCAGAATGACGTCTTTCTTGGGTAATGTCACGACTGTCTCTTCCGGTGGTGACATCACGATCTCCACTCTATCCTCCTCCTGCTCCACATCTTCTTCCTCCGGCTCTCCGGGCTCCACGAGCACGGTGAACGGGCTGCCGGACGCATGGTGTCCACGCCACACGACGCTCACCTCCAGCTGACCTTCGGACGGCGCGCGGTACGTCACCGTCACGGCCCAGCCCGTGACGCGGTACCCCACGGGGATGTTCCGCAGCAGCCCCGTCCCAGAGGCCCTGCGCAGACTGTCGGCCAGAGCCAGTCGCGGCGGCGACCGCTCCGTCACGCGTTGCGTGAAGAAGTCGCCCGCCTCCGAGCGCAGCTCCAGCAACAGGTCCGGATGACTGGTCCGGGGAAAGGCGATGCTGAACTCTGCAGTTCGGCCGCGCTTGGCCCGTAGGAGACCGTCGCCTTTCGCGACACACTCGCCGTGTCGCGTGGGATCTGCGTCGCGGTCGAAGTGAGGCGCCGGCTCGGCAGCGGCCATGAAGGAGGGCGTCTTCACCAGAGTGAAGCGCTTCTTCAGGCGGGTGGCGGACTCGCGCAGCTGGCTCAGGTACTGCATCAGCTTCCGCTCGTCTGCAGCCCACACCACGTCCGTCACGGTCAGTGTCTGAAACAGACAGGTCAGGTGGAGGTCAGCGTCTGAAGTGGACACAGGTCAGGTGGAGATCAGCGGCTGAAGTGGACACAGGTCAGGTGTAGGTAGGGTCTGAAGTGGACACAGGTCAGGTGGATGTCAGCGGCTGAAGTGGACACAGGTCATGTGGAGGTAGGGTCTGAAGTGGACACAGGTCAGGTGGAGGTCAGCGGCTGAAGTGGACACAGGTCAGGTGGAGGTCAGCGGCTGAAGCGGACACAGGTCAGGTGGAGGTCAGCGTCTAAAGTGGACAAATGTCAGGTGGAGGTCAGCGGCTGAAGTGGACACAGGTCAGGTGGAGGTCAGCGTCTGAAGTGGACACAGGTCAGGTGGAGGTCAGCTTCTACAGCGGACACAGGTCAGGTGGAGGTCAGCGTCTGAAGTGGACACAGGTCAGGTGGAGGTAAGCGTCTGAAGTGGACACAGGTCAGGTGGCGGTCACAGATCAGTAGTGGAACACTGTTGTGATGTGGTCAATTGGTCGTTACCATGACAGATGCAGGCAGTGGCAGTACAGTATCGCCGACTTTCACGCATTGTATTGGATCGGGTAGCTCGGGAACAATTCTGAAACCGCGTGATGTCAATGGTCTTATAAAGGTCAGCACACGCTGCATTTCAACCGATACCTCCACTATTGCAGCGGCCCGAATAGCAGACGGGACTAATGGCTGAATAGATGAATGACCTTATTCCGCCTACACAGCCACGAATCAATCGTACATCCACCGAAGGGCTAGACAATGAAATATTCCATATTTCACGTGAGCTTATTTATCCTTCAAATAATGTGTACACGACCGACACACTCCGCGCTGTAAAATACCGCCATCTTTCAAGGACACCGTGGGGCGTGGCGTAAGATTTGACAAACGGAGGAAGCAAGCCGAGCGGAGTAAGCACGCCGTTCAGTCGGCGCCGGGCAGCCAACGGCCAAGACTGCTACGTTCTGCATAGCCTCACAAGTAGTCACAACGACAAAACACGAGAAGGAGTCTCATCTGACCACTTGTATACCACACCGTCCGTAAATGTAATATGCCAGTGTCAACTGTCAAGGCAGGCTCGCGTGTAAGATGACTGAAGAATACAAACAAAAGTTACAACAGTCACGGTTTGACTTATGGTGTGAGATAAAGGCACGGCAGCACTAGTTCCGTGCTGTGCCGACGTGCCCGGCCCTGATTATTAGGTGCCCGGCCCTGACCAGGCCGTCTTCCCGGTGCCGTCTTCCCGTAGGTGCCGTCTGTCCGTAGGTGCCGTCTGTCCGTAGGTGCCGTTTGTCCGCTAAAGCCCGGTCTATCCGTATTTCGTAGGTGCAGTCTGTCTGTAGATGCCGTCTGCCCGTAGGCGCCGCGTCTGTCCGTAGGAGCCGTCTGTCCGTAGATGCCGTCTGTCTGTACGGTGCGCCGTCTGTCTGTACCGTCTGTCTTAACCCGCCATTGGCTGTGGGGCGAAAAATGCCCCCCCCTCAGGAATTTTCCCAAAAGCTCACAAACAAACAGCGCTATCAACGCGAAACTTCGGGTACTTTATCCTACATCAATTTGACGTCTTCAGTGCAAAAATTATACAATTTCGTCGACATTTTTCGAGTTATATCAAATCTAGTGACGTCACTACACACGACTTTGACGCAATATCAGCTAAGCTCTAACAGGCTGTACAAAGACCATTCTTTAAGCAAAATGCAATTATAAAAAGTCAAAAGATAGCAAATGACAAGGGGTAGAAAATGGCAATCTCGGATTAAAAGAACAAAAAAATATAAAAAATAAAAATAAAATAAATAAATGCCCACAAAATCATCATTTTTATATTTTTACAAAACCGGGAGATATGTAAGAAATCCACATATTTCCAATACCCAAACCGAATTTCAAAGCAATATCTGTATTTTTGAACCACTGATTGCTCCCCAAGTGTGATTAGCTCACATGATGACGTCATTTTTTGAAAGTACGTTTTGGGGACTTTATCGACCAGATGTATAAAAATAAATGGTACCACTGTATTGCTGAGACAAAACTGGATGCGAAAAATGCATTTTGTATCGATATTTATCCATTTCCAATTTTTACCTTTTATAACCTGACCTTGACCTTATATCGGGTCAAGTGTGCAAATAGCTGCTATAATCGAGTTTTATTTGTACGATAACCCATAAAACATGTGTCGCATGATCCCTTGCCAATAGTGACCTGATTTGACCTGATCTTAACCTTGACCCTTGCTTACAATTTCACTTTTGCTTATACGGGAGATGCACCATACCTTTAAGGGCACTTTGTGCGATAATAGTCTCAATATACGGCATTGGATGGGAAGTATGGCCCAAAAACTCAAATATCTAAAATTTGACCTTTGACCTGACTGTGACCTGACATATGACCTTATTTATAAAATGTTGCGTGCGCTTTAGAGTGATCTTCTTGAGAGATTTTGATTGCCGTCTTGTGCATGTCGCTGCGGTTATTGGTTCGGGAGATAACAAGGGGGGGCGTTTTTCGCCCCCCCCCCAGCCAATGGCGTTCGGCTGAGACCCCAGCCAATGCCGGGTTAACCCACCCCACCTATCTGTCCGTAGTTGCGAAGGAGAGTTTTGATACGCAACTGAACTAACATTTCCTTTTTTGTCTGGATTTTAACTTATTTCTGTTTTGGTTTGACTTCTTGTTACACTTGTTTAAGTTACTTCATTTGTATTTAACGTAGCTTTAAGGAAATGTTTCACCTTTGTATTGGTTTTAAACTGAGATAGCCAGTAGCCATTACCTTTGACCATTGGTTAAAAATAGTATATAAATTACCAATAAACTGTTTTTACCCGAAACTTAAACCGTTTTGGAGCAATTTTATTTGAATTAACAGAAAGTGGGTCTATGCAGTATGCATGTGCCGCCTCTGATTGGCTTCAAGCATCTTCAAGGTTTTTGGTCGGGGAGAAAAACTACTTGTATTTCTTGAGCCTGGACTTGATCACCTCCTGCTATTACGATAACAAAATGCTTCTTCAGGCGGAGTGAGTGAGAACGCGAAGCGTTTTAACAAACGTAGTCTTACAGATGGGTCGAAATCCGTCTTCTGCTTGCTTGTAATTGCTTGCTTTCTTGCTTGCTTGAATGCTTGCTTGCTTGCATAGGTTTCAAGGATTACTTCCGTTTCACTGCACTGATTATGCAAAGGTAAACACTGATTATTTCGTCGTAAGTTAACTCATAGTATATACCATACATTAGGGTGGTCCTTAAAAGTGAAAGTTGGAAATGTTTAGCTCCTAACCCTCAAATTTGTTGCTATGGGCCATAGCATAGATAACAGTAGACCATAGCCATACAAAAATGCACCAGGATAGTTATCTCAGCCATAGTATGGCTGAGATAACTATTCTGGTGCATTTTTGTCCTCATCGGAAAACGTTTACCCCCCTCTCATCGACATTGAAGTTTTACCCCTGGAAGCTGAGGGCGCCGGCTCCAATTCCCCGTCCTCTAAGAAGTATTGCCGCTTTGTGACGTGGTCTGATGGGTGCCAACCACTCCCGGTTGCCCGGTTGCCTCCCGGGTTCGCCAGCGTCTACTTACGGGAGTCCGGGAACACGGATCGGTGATGCGAGACGAATTGGAGGAGAAACTGAAGCTGCTCCTCGCTGTGTGTCAGATGCTGGCTGTACTCTTTGAGTGAGTGTGACGCCTCGCTCGGCATGGTCGTTCACGACCGCGATGCCGGCCACAGCCGCTGCTGCCTTTCGGAAATCGTCCCGCTCGGCAGCAAGCTTTTCGGTTGGGGACGTAGAGGAAGCCGTCCTACAATGATATCAAGAATTCTCGAGAAGAACCGAGACTTCGTGATTTGAGATGGATTTGCCAGGCCTACATGATCACGGCCACAACACAACGAATACTGTCAAATGCACTGGTCAGACAAATTCGTGACATTTGCTGGTGGATTATACAATACGTTATTGCCAACTGTAGCAACAGAAATCCAACGATTGCAGGACATCTATCTCCGCCGGCGGGATGTAATCTAGTCCAGGGGTCTGGCAACCTCCGGCCGCGTAGGGCCAATACCGGCCCGCGACCGGCCTGACGTCCGGCCCGCGCTGGATCGGCAACTTACATTGTATTCCGGCCCGCGGTGCCTTCAGAAATTCGAAAATAGTTTTAACAAAAAGTATGTGTTGCATTCGTGAAGTTTTCATTTCTCACGGCCTGATTGTTTGGCACAAATGTTAATCCTCGAAGTCAAACAATTATTTTTTGGTGGGCCACTGGTCGGCTAATGAAGTTGAGACGCTGCTTTTCATTCCTTTTTTTAAGATAGATTTTGCCTGGTGGCGCAGTCTGTCTAAAAGAAGGTATGCATATTCCTTACCATGTGACATAGGTACGGCAAAACATCTCAGCTGATATTAGACAACTTTGAAATCGGCATTAATTACGCTGTCATATTTCACAAATGTGACACGTCATTGCCGTCAATTGTATCGATTTATCCCCCGGACCCGGCCCGCCGACTGCTTCCAGATCTTTCATCCGGAACGCGCCCTAAAAAGGTTGCCGGCCCCTGTTCTAGTCGAACAAGGCCAAGGCCACCAGCTCCTCCGACAGATTCCAGAGGCGATCCTTGAACGTAGAAACCTGGGCGTAGAAGCGGGCGACGAAGATGCAGATGTCCCGGAGGCCGCTTTCCTCTTGCGCCGTGAGCTGGGACTGCTCCCGAAACGTACAGACATTCAGCGCATATATTGCCTTTGCCATCCAGGGAGCGTGGTGCACTGGATGGCGAAGGTCCAGTGTCTCTCGGACCAGTGGCGCGGAACCGAGTTCCTCAGGGTGGGACGCATATTTCTCAACTGAATATTGCTAGTGGCCATGCACCACTCGTCAGCCGATCATGGCGCGAGCCTGGCACGCTGACGTCACCCATCAGGGTGTTACGTCACTGCTCGCCACTGCCAGGCCACGCCCTCGCCTGCCAGCTGGCGGCGGAAGCTGCAAGCAAGCTTAGAGCTTATACCCCCTACCTAACGGAGACTGTGTCGGCTGTCGAGTGAGTGGCAAATCTAGCCTTGGGAATATCAAAGCAACCGGCAAGCGGCTTTTATTCCCGGGAATAGAACATGGCCAGCGATAATGCGAGCAATTTATTGATAATTGTGGCTTTACCAGAAAGTGGAGTTCAGCAGCTAAACTCGAGCCTGTGACCATCCAATAAGCCAAAACCGTAATCCTATCGCCTCAGACCACTCGGCCATCGGCGCTCGCAATGGCAGACGGCAGTGCGAAAATAATTATAGGTATGACAAAAACTGATTGTGAAAGCGAAAGAATCGCAATGTGTCCATGAGCAAAACTATTGAACACTAGTTCATGATCTAAAATTATAGCACAGAAAGCAGTAAAACTTACCATAGTCATCGCTTCCCGATTTTTCCAGTAAGTACCCAGCCAACAATTAACTTGGACCCTGATTAGGCACAATGGTTTAACCCCATTGTGCCCGATCAGTGCCCAAGTTAATTGTTGGCTGGGCACCTCCTTCCTCAAAGCCTCCTCCTTCGAAGGCAGAACCTCCTATTCGAAAACCTCCTCCTTTGAAGGCAGTTGTCAGCCGATAATAAATGTACACTTTACAGACTCTCTTGAAAGTATCTACCCACGGTGTGCGGCGCTCCACCGAACTAACCATAACAGTTTGTGGGCCCCAGCACACTCAGGGTCGGACGGCTAATCCGATCCGGTCCGGGAGGGGAGGGTGGCCGGTCAAGAGTCGTGCCACCCACCCCTCTCTTCTCCGCCCAACTACAACGCCCGCGGCTCTGGCGTGTTTCAGGCCACTGCGAGATTGTGAAGTGGTCTGAAGTGCGCATGTTTAGTTCAGTAGCCAGGGCTTAGGGCTGACTCAAATGATGTGATTTTTTAAATATTGCAAACAAGAGAGAGACAGAGACAGAGACAGAGACCCTTGGGAAGCTAAGAAAGAACCCTGAACATGCCAAACTTGCCAAATTGACAAATCCTGACTACCTGCTGCCTGGTTCATGGGCCTCTCTGAGGGTCCTGGTCTTATCCAGCTCATCGCAAGTTGAAGAAATAAATCAAGTGGCCGAAATAAAGTGGCCTCCAAAAAAGTGGCCGAAATCCGTAGTTTTTCATATCCACTTTTGTGGAGGAGAGGGCTTTCAATGCTTAGGAAGGATCCTTTCAAGGCGCCAGCCTCCCTCCCCCTAGACGAAATCCTGGCTGCGTACCTGTTTGAGACCATGTTATTAAGAAATATATGCGTTATATCAGTATTTTATCAATCACATCACGAATTTAGCTCTGGGGAGCTGTACAGGAAAACTTCAAGGTCGATGAGAGGGGGTAAACGCTGTCCGATTTGAACAAAAATGCACCAAGATAGTTATCTCAGCCATAGCAACGGATTTGCGGGCTAGGAGCTGAAATTTTTACTTTGAAATTTGACCCCTATAGCAAGGACCACCCTAATATACATATGGTAACTCTGTAACTCCATGGTTGACATGTTGAGGCACTGAGTAAGCTGAAGCTTCGCCCCAGCGGCTAAAGCTTCGCCGTGGCTTCAGCTTTCTATTTTTCACCTTGCTAACATCAACTTTGGTCTGATACTATACACGTGGTGACGTGCTTAAAACATTTACAAAAAGGTTGTATAGCTCATCCCACTTGATGACTGTGGTAGACAAACAAAGCCGCATCGATAGCACCGTTGGTGGAAATGCAATACGCTATTCCCGCTTCCCTGTCATAAACAGATAAACTCGTTCCATTCATCTATTCAGCTCTCTATTTGCCCTCCATTCAGCTATTGCTAAACGCTCCCCGTTGTCTCCTTTTCCCTCCTTGTACTGATGAGCATGTCCGCGAAGTTAGCGACGATTTCTGCGACGAAAACTGCGATGTGTATCTCCGACGACATTATTTGAAAAAAAAAACACTAGGCCAAAAGGAATATCCAAATATGCAACCGATAGAAAGTTTAACGAGCTACATTTTTCAACGAATATATTCTGCTTTCAAGATCACCATTTGACCTTGAAATCAGATAGAAATATGGGTTCCCCTAAATTTGCAATAATTGAAAGACTGGAGAGAATCCTAAAAGCTAATGCCAATGATTAGATCATTCAAGGACTTCCATTTACTGCATTTGGAAATATTTTGTATCAAGGTCACCGGTGTCACTTTGAGATCAAGGAATATCAGGGACTCCCCATTTTTGTAATGTAAATCGATAGAGAGCGTGACGGGCTATATTACAAAATAACGTTCTCAAGGTCACCATCTTACCTTCAGATCAGGTATACCTGGAATGCTTTAAATTTATAAAATTTTAAAGACTGAGAATCCCAAGAATAATGCAATAAATAGAACATTAAAAGGACACCATTTACGCATCTGATATTTGTTATCTCAAGGCTACCATTTGACCTTTAGATCAGGTATATCCAAGTATCAAATGCACACTTATTATTTATTTTGGGTTTTGTGGTTTTCTCAAATCCTGTCTTCGCAAATGTTGTTGATTTAGTAATAGGTATGGACACGTTTGATTCAACCTGATATCAAGGTCAAACAGTGACCATGAGATCATAATATTAATATGCTTATATGAAACCTTTTTGATGGACATTAGTTTTTTGCATAAGTCTTTGGAATTCTCAGTCTTTATTTAGAATATGGAATACCCCAGATTTTAACTTAATCACAAGGTCAAATGGTATCCTTGAAACCAAAATATGTGGGTTAAAAAATGTAGTCCGTCAAGTCTCGCATCTACATATACATATAAATATATATATATATATATATATATATATGTGTAAATATATATATAAATATATATTAATATAAATATAAATAAATATATATATAGATATATATATATATAAATATATATATATATATATATATATATATTTAGGGTGCATCAAATTACAAGGGGATTTTTCAAAGTGAATAATTCGATCTGTCTGGGTCTGGATTTTGTTCGAATGTGGTTGCAATGCATTTCTGTGAAGTTTCGCGAGGATTCGTTGATATTTACAGGTCCAACACAGACGATGAAGTTGGCGGTTACATAAAACTTTGTTCTAGTTTTCACCGTGGCTTTGGCTTAGCGCTCTGGTCGTCAGCGGGGGGAAGGTGTCGCCCTTTCAAGAGGCACCTGTTCCTCTCAGGAATTTTCCGGATTTTTACATTACGGCTTTTGGGCGTTGCACTGGAACGAATCGCTTCAATTTGCCTCCCGCCCATACTTTAGGAGGTACGACGCCTTGAGACCCCGAGAGAAACAAGAAATGCGAACAAGGTATTATACATTTCGATGTGTATTCTCTTCAAAGATACATGCCAAGACTGGTACAGCATGAGGTATTCAAATGGTCTTTAAAAAATCACATTTAACACAATAACTCTGGTCTCGGTTTTTCGTCTGCAGGCAAAGGAGTTTGTATTGATTGGGCTGCTTAGAACGGTCATGTTCGACGGTCCGCAGTACGTTCTAGCAGGTGTTGCTCGCTCCTGTCACCCCAAGTTCTGACGGAGTTTCACACGCTCGCAGTCCAGGAATCAGGAGGCGTTGCAGTCCCAGGAGGCATTCGCCAGGGCGCGCCAGCTCTTTGGTCCTGGCACGTTTTGTGCTGAAGAGTTGCCAGTGGGCGCATCTCGCTCGTCATAATACCAGAGGTGATGCTCTAGCACTTGCTGACTGTCGCTGCGATGATAGCATTCGGATGATCTGTACGCTGCACAGGTGCTGGTAGCAGTCGTCATTTCAGGCGGCATCAACAGTCTTGTTGCACGTCAGCCACGACATCGCGTAGCGTGTGCGATGAAGTTTTGCAAAGCAAAACTTTCGGCGTCTGCTGCGGCGATGTATGGTGCAATGAGGGGAGAGCTGCGATTGCGTTTGCTCCAGCCATTGGCCAGCTTCCAGAGGTGCTAAGAAGCTTGGCGCCATCGCACCTGCTTTTGTGCAGATCCCCTGGTCCTTTGGAGGCGGAGCTGGAGTTCGGCGCGGCCACCGGGTGGGCTCTAGATGTAGCAGCAGGAAGCAGCAAGCCACGAACTCGTGGTAGTCGCCTCGCTTTGTTTGTCCAGCAGCTCGGTGTCGCACGACACGAGTTCAGTTCGCATGTTGAACAGGAACTGGCGGCTCAGCGTCGTCGGGATTGTATCAGGATAGCGAGCGCGCTCTCCTCGTGCGGACAACAGCGTCCAGTTTTCCTGGCAGACTCACGACATGGTCACCTTAGCGAGAGGGAGTTCTCCACTTTCAAGCGTTAAACAGTGAGTGAGGAGCACCTCGCCAATGTTGTCCGGCTTCGGACAAGAGCCAGCGGTGACCAGTGGAGCCTGGATGGCAAATGGCAGGCTACCGTGAGATGACGGTGGTTGGCGGGGTGGTGGTTCGAAGGCATGTTGACCACTTTTCACTTCTGTAGTAGCGCAGCACGTCAGCCGAGCTGTTTTTCATCGGGGTCAGCTTATCCCTATATTCCCGGAGATAGATGCCGGGGAGGGGGCGAGGAGGGGCTGGGGTTGGTCATTTATGCAATCATTGTGCCCAACGCAATCTCGTCAGTGCTCTTGGGTATGACTGGTACACCGAGCAGCTTTTCTGTTGTGTAGTCCCGACACACCGTAAGACGCTCTTCCAGCTTCGGAACATTACTGAAGCGTCGACGTCAATTTCTCTGTCCCTATTGCAGCGTCAGGAGAGGCGGGGGTGCCAAGTTTATAGCAACGACAAATATATTGTCCCTAAGTACGGTTTGGAGTCCAAAGTACAGTGAAAACAATGAAAACGGGCCAGTTCATGCAAACTCGGTTGACATGCCTCCAGACAAAGGATCCTAGGACAATGACCTTGAGTGACACGTACCGGAAAGTTTTTCAAGATGTGTGAAATTGATATAACTCAAAGTACTGAAAGTTTCAGATTACCACTCTTTTTCACTTTGCATATATCGTGATTATTAGCCAGGGGGCATTTTTGCCCACCACCCCAGTCAATGCTGGGCTAAAGTGTCTTCTTCAAGCCTTGTGTTGGCCTGTAATATCATACCGATGCTTCAATATTTTACACGCCGCTCTAATAAGTATTCAAACGAACACTTTTAGAACCCAGACAGATCGAAATCATGGGAAAAGTGTATTTTGATACACACTATAATATATATACTATATATATATATCTTTATATACTGTATATTTATATATATATATATATATTTATATATTTATATATATATTATATACTTACAGGTTTTCATTTAATATGACACAATTGAAGCATTCTTTTATCTTCTTTTTTGTAGTTTCTAGAAGTCGACCACTTTCCTTCCCTTCATCTGAGAGTCTTGTTAACACTCACCTATGGTTTTATTTTGCGACGATTCATCAATCCATGACATCATGCAGGCATAACTCACACAAAAAGATGCGAGAAAAGATATTTCAATAGACTATACATGATTGAAAGTGCTAAGTTAACATATTGTTCGTTTCGATATTCGGTTACAGATACAGGTAGTCGTTATTACCATATTACATTGCGATTTACATCGTTGCTGATTTTTTGTTTCGTTTTTTTTACATTTTATGGCCAATAGCATTCATGTTGTTTCAATGCTTCTTCACTAAGAAGACTATATGCGGGCGAGTCCGAAATATATCATTATTTTTTTGCCACATGTATAAATCCTAACCACTCTCTACCGGGCGCGACAAGGGAGTCATCAAACGCTTGAAGTGTTCTCTTGCGTTGAACTTGTCGGTTGATTGGTGGGTCACAGATCACAGTCCTCCTGATACTGCTTCCAGAACATACAGTTTACGTGGGACTGTGCATCGGTACAAGACTGTGGTGTTTTTGACCATATCTTCACGGGTAAGTAGATTGTTGTGCACTTCAACAATCGACAGTCAAAACCGTGCCTCTGATATAAATCCTGCTATGACACATGCGCTATTTACAGGCCCACGGCCCACGGGGACCCGTAAAACTCTGCTGTGGCCGCAGTATGATGATGTGTTGGTACGTACTTTAAAAGCTGCTTAAATATACGTTTAACATCGGATAACATCGCCCTTAAGTATACGTTTAATGTCAAATAAAGATTAGTCCCTAGGAGGCGGCCTGAGAAATACAAATGTACTCACGGCGACTGCGCGCGCCAGCACAACGGTAGCTACATTGGTCACACTAGGACAACACTAGGACGCATAATCACTATGCACTTACAAGATGGGGGGCCACAAAAGACACAATCTTTGAAGTGCACAACAACCGACTTACCCTTGAAGATATGGTCAAAAATACAACAGTCTTGTACCGATGCACAGTCCCACGTAAACTGTTTGTTCTGGAAGCAGTTTATAGTTGTTCTATAGCCTTGGTTTATATAAGGGACTGTGACCCTACCATCAACCGACAAGTCAACGCAAGAGGAACACTTCAACTGTTTGATGGTACTCCCTTGGGTGCACGCCAGTAGATGAGTGTGTAGGGATTATACATGTGCAAATATGATATATTTCGAACTCACGGAATAGGTATTCTTCTTAGTGAAGAAGCATTGAAAACAAATGAATTCTTTATTTGGCATGTAAAGTAAAACAATAAACAACAAGTAGCAACATGTATCGCAATGTATAATGGGTAATAACGACTACCTGTATCTGTAACCGAATATCGAATACGAACAAGATGTTAACTTAGCACTTTCATATCATTGTATATTCTATGTGAAAGTAGTCTTGTCATGTATCTTTTTGTGTGAGTTATGCCTGATGATGCTCATGGATTGAGTGAAACGTCGCAAATAAACATAGGTGATGTGTTACAAGACTCTCAGATGAAGGAAGGAAGTGGGTTCGACTTGTAGAACTACAAAAAAGAATATAATAAATGCTCATTTGCTGTCATATTCAATCAAACTGCATTACTGAAAATCTGCTCCAACTTTCATATATATCATATATATTATATATTGTTATTTGAAGCTAACTTTTATGCCAGCCAATTAAAAATGCTCCTTTACCCAAACAACATAAATGTTAATAAATAAATGGTATGCGGGTTGCAACTCATAGGGGCTCAACCGTCTTCTGGTATTTTGTCAGGGCCGAGCAGGTGTCGGCTGGGTGAGGTGCAGAGGGTGATCGAGACGGGACGGCTGGTTTGTTCACTCACCGGGTCCACCTTGAGCAGCAGTTTGGCGCGACGCAGCGCCGCACCGGCCACCAGCAGTGGCTGCTGGCCGCTGTGGTGCTGGTCAGATGGCACGGCACGCGGGGCCAGCGCGTTCACCAGCGCACTCAGTCGCTGGCCGTCTGTCCAGTCTGAGCCGAAGTTGGTGACGCGTTGGCCGGGCAGCTGCTGGTTCACCCAGGCCAGCAGCTCGGCGCGCTCCGCCGCGTCGGCAGACGCTGTGGGGCACGGTGCACATAAGGATAAATCGGTCTTTTGGGTGGCCATAATTACTTTTTCTGGAAAAATGTGATGTCAGGTTCAGCTGTAAGCAGATTTCTAAAAAAGAAAAAAACATTCAATAGGCATCTTCCTCGTGCATCCTATTCCGAGTATAAACAGAGTATCAGAGGCGTCCACTGGAGTAATACAATGGGGAGGTATTATTCTGCCTATGGTGCTCGTGACATCCTGCAAATGCGTTCGAAGATAATGATGGATACGCATTTTGTGCTGAAAAGTATTATAAATAGGGTATTTTAATTCAAAGTTCGAACGTTTGTGTGCAGTTGCAGATGCAATGAATTGCCAAAATATTGAATAGGGGGCAAAAACGCAAAATTTTAGAGGTATTTTTTAGTCAACGCAGCTGCCAGGTCTTTTGACTGATTTTAACGCAAGTAATGGGGATCAATAGAGATTGAATTGAAGATTGACATATGATGGTAGTTTTTGTCAATTCAAAAATCATAGGCGTTTGCAGGTCACTAAATATGGGGAGGTGAAAAAATGCATAATGAAACAATTTTTGTTGTTTTATTTTTGGAATAATTGAAATTGTGCTTTACTGTGATATCAGCCAAAATAGTTATTAAGCATATTTTATCCATAGGCGATGCCAGGTTAAGAAAAAGGCAGGTGTTGGGCGTCAGTCACGTGACTTTGGACCCAGGATTTCGCTTGCATTGAAACTGTTGTTAATTANTCTTGGGAGTCATTGCAATATTGTCGTTTCCACGTGCAAGATGTTTGCTCGCGCTCATATTTTGTCACGTCTGGCCAAAATTATGAAGTATTATGTGTATTTGTGTAGGATATGTGTGTACGGAAAGGTGCACGTGTTACAAAAGTATTGTCACTTACTTTTATGACGGTAGTAGTTATATGGCGCCATATAACTATATTGTTGTGACGCCCTTACTAAGGCCCCATTATTATCATCCTCATCATTTGCATATCACCTGTTGCGAACGCTTCTATAGTAATAACAAACTTCAGTAACCGGTAAAAACGATGACACATTGGCGAAGGGCACCTCACGCGAACAGCGGCTGTTTTGACACGTGTTCTATCTGCGGGTGTCGATAGGTCCCGGGACTCAGAAATACTCGGCAGCAGTGGAGTATGTTCGCCACGGTTGGTGATTGATCGCATTTGGCGGCTGACTTATAGATGAAGAAACACCTACTGTGAGCGGCAGATCGCTGGGACCTTGGCTATAACTTATGAATGAATCAAATATAGTATTTAGGGCCTTGGCTGGGACCCTAATTTTCGGCGATAACTTATGAATGAATCAACTGGCATGAATTAATTTCTTGCAATGGACGTTTCAGGCCCTGCGCTAATTTTGATTCTTAAGGCTGGTTAGTGTCCAAAGAAAATGTAGGCCACTTTTAATTCACTTGCAGCGTTAAGGTACTGCGAGCTCGGATCGAGGCTAACGCCTGGTCGCTCCGTAGTCCCTTCTTTGACTCCACCCATCACTCGCAACCGACCGGTCACGGGTCAAACAGCGCCGGCTCAAGGTCAGCCAGGGCGGAGCCAAGCTCTGACGTCAGAGCACAACTCCACCCTTGGCTTTCACGATATCCTCTACCCACCGATTTAATTCTTGCGCGAATTTTAACATAACGATTATTAACGATTGAGTGTCAAGTGCCCACAATTTTCGTTACACATTACCCGACCTTATAATACAAGTTAGCACAAGATCTGAAATTACATTGCGAGAAATTCGTTCATGCCAGTGGGTTCCTTCAAAAGTTATCGCCGAAAGTTAGGCTCCCAAGCGGTCTGCCATTAAATGGACTGTCCCACCTTAACATAAGATTTGAGTTGAGATAGCCATTTTGCGTGCTTGGTATTGAAATTATGTATAATTAAAACAACCACTTGAGGTCGAATCACAGAGAAATTCAAGTTTGAGTTTGCAATCTGTAAAACACGCCAGCCCCCAAGTGTTTGAATGGGGCCGTAGCCGATGTCGAGTCTTCTCTTGTAAATGTTGATTATCGTCACTTGTTTTACCTTTGCCAATACATTTAGCATACACTAGTCTCCTATTTAACAGCGTAGAGTTTTCTTTTCCCCAATAAAAATCCTTCATATAGTCATCAGCCAAATATGAAAACTATTTTATTATAATTGAGCTCTTTCTGAAACAAATTCATTATCGTGTTCAGCAGCATTCACTTCATATTTTGCACCACAAACGACGTGCATTTGACACATTTTTTGAAGGTGGGACAGTCCCTTTAACTGCAGGCTGACCGACACAATGTTTCATTCCTGCGGTCTAAAGAGGGTCTTAGAGGGGAATTATGGCTTTATGTAACGTCTTGGCGGACGATCTATCTATTTCGCCACGGTTTTGACAGCGCCAATTTGCGCTAGATGATACCCCGGAGTGCATATATGTGAAACGGAGACGCTTTAATCTTCCGCCGAACATCGGACTGGACAATGACAGAGAGAAGAAGTTTCCTGGTCTTCTGTCGTCTATTGTGTCGGGCAAAATTTGTCTGAGTATGTTGAACGGGATACGACCTTGGCCGTCGTCGCGCCCTTAGGCTTTAATATCATCATCATCATCATTATCATCAGCAGCAGCAGCAGCAGCAGCAGCAGCATAGTATCATGTTTTATTCGGCTTTATCTGGGGATCAGTGGAAGAAAAGCATCCTAATGAGATGCTGTGTTAATTGCTAGTTGCTACGCTCCTTGTTGACGTTAGATCAAACATTGTGTGGTTTTCTCGCTATCCTGCCCAGCACCTGAGCTGTCAGCACGTCATCTGCAGGGTTAAGCTCGCATAGTTAACTGTGTGATCCTGGCGCTATCGAGTCCCCGCAGGCTGACGCGCCGCGTTTCCCTGCTCGCTGCTGTTGAGTTGCTAGAAACCCATTAGTCTCGGCATTGATGTCAGCTTTTGGTATTATTACCACCTGAGCATCAGGAGCAGCAGCCATTGCCTGTGCAGCCGCTGAACACCTGCAACGGGATGTTGTTTGGCTTCTCGTCAGAGTATGAAAGGCATGTGGGATGTGGGAAATGTGGGAAAGTTTTACGGCCGCCGACTTTTGTTTGTGACGGGAGAGTTTTGTGAGTCAGATGAGGTGGGTGAATTATGCTCACATTCAGTGCTGGAAAGATATGAAATGGAATGGTCATATGGAGTAGGGTGCATCAAATTACAAGGGGATTTTTCAAAGTGAGTAATTCGATCTGTCTGGTTCAATTTGCCGAATGTGTTTATGTAAGCATTTTCTGTGAAGGTCGCAGGGCGAGATTCGTTGATATTTAAGGTCCCACACAGACGAGAGTTTGGGTTAAAGACTGTCCACCTTTTCAAAAGTTCTCAAATTACCCGCATGTTGGTCTATATTAATAATTTGCTGCCGAACACATGTATGGCATTGTTCTCATAAACATGCTTACATTCAATAAAAAATACGTTTTAATATTTGGCGATGACTCATATGAAGGATTTTGAGGGAATATCAGAGAAACCTCACGCTGCTATATGTATGACTACGTTTATGCTATGTTACAGCCAAATGAAAAACAAGTCGACTTTCACAATCATTGTAAAGAAGAATGACGACATCGTATTTAAGAACCCTAATCAATACACTATAGGTCTTTGTTGGAAATGGTCAAAAACAAACTCAAATTTCTTTGTGATCGACCTCTTTGTTTTAACTTATACATAAATAAATTTCCAATGCCAAGCACCGGAAAATGGCTATCTCAACTCAAATTTATAATGTTAAGGTGACGAGTCCTTTAAATAACACTTTCCATTTTTTCACGGCTCTGGCTAGCGCTCATGGCTCAAAAGCGAGGTAATGTCCGCCTTTTTTAAGAGGCACCTGTTTCTCTCAGGAACATTTTCCGGATTTTTACATTACGCCTTGGCTTGCATTGGAAAAAATCGACTCCAATGTGCCTCCTCGCTCCCCCCCCCCCAATTAGGGTTGCGACGCCCTTTCCCTAGCACTCCCGAGAAACAAATGCGAAACAAGTACTATAAACATTTCGAGTGTATTCTTCAAAGATAAATAATAACTTGGTACAAGCATGAAGGGCAATTTTAATGGTCTTTAAAACACAATGTAACACAAATAATTCTGTCTCGGTTTTCTTCTCAGGAAAAGGAATTGTATTGAATTGGCTGCTTAGAACGGTCATGCTCGACGGTCCGCAGCAAGACTATAGAACAACGTCCGCAGTACGTTCTACAGGTGTTGCTCGCTCCTGGCTCCACCCTCAAAGTTTGACGGGTTTCACGCCTCGCTCCAGCGCAGTTCGTACTATGTTATGGTGCACTCAGAATTTTACATAGCCTCACTTGCTCTTAGGAATCCCAGTCTCTCACGCAAGAGTAACGTTGTATCATGTGCAGCTTGTGAACCGAACTACAGTCTGAGTTGCGACTGTAACCGCCATTTTAGTTGAGAGACGGAATTAGGATGCAAAGCCAAAAGCGCTGTGGTGAGCACCCCGGAAAATCTCCGGCTTCTTCCCAGGAGGCGTCGCCAGTGCGCGCAGCTCTTTGTCTTGGCACCCTTGTGCTGAATGTCAGTTGGGGAGCATTCCTCTCAATATATCAGAGTGCTCTCCAGCACCTTGCTGGATGTCACTGCATGATAGCATGATGATTCTGTACGCGACAGGTGCTAGGTAGAGTCATCATTTCAGTTCGCAATCAACAGTCTTGTTGCACTCAGCCACGACTCGCGTAGACGTTGCATACAGTTTGCAAACAACCATACTTTCACGCCTTTGCCGCGAGTATGGTGCAATGAGGGAAGCTGCCGATGCGTCTCCAGCATTACCAGCTTAGGTGCTAGTGTCTTGGCATCCAACCTTGCCTTGCAGAAGCCCTTGTCTTGGAGCGTAGGCTGGATCGCGCCGGCACCGGGTGCCTAGTACAGCAAAGCAGCAGCACGAACTGCGTGGTAGTCGCCCGCTTGTGACCAGCAGCTGTGTCGCACACACGAGTTCATTCATGCTTGAACAGGAACTCGCTCAGCTGTCCTCGGGGATATGTTAATCAGGATATGCGAGCCCCCTCCTCGTCGCGACAACATGTCCAGTTTCCGCAGACTCACGAACATCACCTTAGCGAGGGTTCTCCATTTAAGCGTAAAAGCCGAGTGAGAGCACTCGCATGTTGTGCGCACTTCGACAAGTAAGAGCGGGCACCTAGCGAAGCTGAGATGGCAATTGCAGGCTACCGTGAGATGACCGGTTGGCGCGGTGGTGTCGAAGCCATGTTGACCAGTCACTTCAGTTTAGCTCACACGGTCAGCCAGCTTTTTTTCATCGGGGAGTCAGCTTAACTATATTCCCGGATAATGCCCGGAGTCGTCGAGGGGCCTGATTGACCCCCATTGGACCCCCTTCCACTCGAGCAGGGATTTGTCCGAACAGCTTCCCGAACCGGCCCCCGGGAATCGAACCCGGGGCCGCCGCGTGCCATCAGTCGAGACATTACCACGAGCTACGGCTCCCCCCCCCGTCAGCCGACGACAAATCCATTGGGCCACGCATCTCGTCAGTGCTTGGTATACATGTACACCGAGCAGCTTCTCTGTTGTTAGTCCCCGACGACCCGGAAGAGCTCTTCCACTTACGAACTACTGAGCTCACGTCACTTTCGTCCAATCAGCGTAGGAGAGCGGGGTGCCAAGTATTTAGCAAGACAATATTATTTCCCTAAGTCGGTTTGGAGTCCACAACTACAGTGAAAACAATGAAAACGGGCCAGTACATGAAAACTCGGTTGACATGCCTCCAGACAAAGGGTCCTATGTCAATGACCTTGAGCGACCCGTACCTGAAAGTTTTTCAAAATGTGTGAAATTGATATATGATCAAGTACTGAATGTTTCAGATTTCCACTCTTTTTAATTTTTCATATATCGTGATTATTCGCCAGAGGGCATTTTTGCCCACCACCCCAGTCAATGCTGGCTAAAGTGTCTTCTTCAAGCCTTGTGTTGGACCTGTAAATCAATACCGATCGCTTCAATATTAACGCGCTCTAATAATTCCAGACGAACACTTTTAGAACCCAGACAGATCGAAATCATGGAAAAGTGTATTTTGATGCACCCTAATATGGAGTATACATGTACTTTTGGTGAGAAAAAAATGAACAAGTTCCTTTTTAAATTGAATTATTTCACACAGATAATAGACGAAAACTTCTTGCATTGTATACGAACGCTTATGAGCACCGAACTTTGCGTAAGACAGTTTTATTACTTCTCAGTTTAAGGCCCTGTTTTTCAGCATCTTTTCTTGATCGCATTACCTGTCGAAATTTTCGCCGGAGACATTCTAGACCGTGCCGTATTTGTTGCCTAGGTGGTGTTTTACCGAAGTGTTGATGCTACCTCACTCATCATTGATCGGTAGTGACTTGTCTTTACTGACCGGCTAGCTCGCCCGGGAAGATGCCGTGATGTCCCTGATGTCCCTGTTCATTTATGTTGTCCTATGGGCCTTTGTTGCAATTGAAAGGCCAGAAGTGCTCGACTATTGTTTATTATGGCTATTTGCCGACCAGAGGTGTTCGCCTTTATTATTTATTATGTCCATTTGTTGCTATTCACATGCTGTAATTGTGCTATCAGGCACCAATGGGACACCTGTTGTATTTTCCAAGGTACTGCTCTGCTTCGGTTGCATGTTTTATGGAATATCCTGAGTACTGCTGTCTTTGGGCTGAAGCCAGAACACACTTGTGGGCGTAGATTAGGTTTGCTGAGCTCAAGCTGGCATATTCGCATATCGAGGTTTTCCCTGTAGCTTATTTGGTTGTGTGGCTAATGCCATAAGCATCCTGTCAATACGGTGCCCCGTGGTGGCTTTGGTGTGGGCCGCGTTACTCAGTATCTGAC
>VOPJ01007160.1:52298-108810 GCA_014673585.1 Semibalanus balanoides | reverse complement strand
TGCGTATCCTCAGAATCATAGGCGGCGGAACGGGGGCGGGCACCGGGGCACCGTGCCCCTTTGAATTTTATGGCGGCACCCATATAAAAGAGCTCCCCTAAATTTGTTATGACTTAGGTTACAGATTTAGGTCTTATCAAATGTATGAAAACACATTTGTTTAGTGTCGTGAATATTTACAGGTGTGATAATCCTCGTGGAAAAACAAAAAATACTTGACAAATTGTAGAAAATCGAGTGTTCAAGTCAGTGGGTGGCCAGCAAAAACGTGAAAAGAATTGAAAGGTCATTTTCGTAAAAATTGCTTTATCAGATTTGTGAAACTTTGAGGTTTTAACCCTCCAAAATTCAAACTGTGCTTTTTTCGTTCAAATTGACACAGTTTGTGTGAAGATATTTTTAAAAAAATCGAGAAACAAATGTGCTTAGGTGGCAAAAATCAGCATTGTCATTGCAATCGTAACTAATAAAATTGCTGACGTCATTAAAGTTTTCATTTGGGTTTGGATCGTTTGGAGCTAATGTGTTGACGTCTACGGTGCTGGTAATATTCTAACCCTATTTTCTGAGTTTTCACTAATTCAGCTTAATTATCCTTAAAATGGCTAAACAGCCTCAAATTCGACTAGAAAGCAATCATAACTAGATCCCAACCTATAAATTTCAAGCATTTAAAAATGAACAAGTACTTATTATCCTCCACATTGATGTGATTACTTTTCAACGATTTTATTAATCAGAAAACTATAAACAAAATAAATAGAATCTCAAAAAAGTTGGGGGCAACACCTCCTTGAAAAAAAATTGGGCCGCTTCCCCCTGCCCCCCCCCCCCAGTTCCTGCGACCTTTGAGCGTAAATTAAGTGTTTGTTATACGACCATTGCCTTGGAGTACTATATCCACTGATCATTCGTCTGTAACTGTATTAACCTTCACCCTGGTGAAGGGCATTTTGACCCCCCTGATATTTTTCGGGAATAGTGGGTCGGTGAAACAGCGGCGCGCAGCGGCGCCAAATTAGGTACAGCTACATAAATTACTCATATTTTGTAAAGTTATTGACCTCAGGTCATCTCAGGTCAGGTCACCAGGTCACGTCAGGTGACCTTACCTCCAAACATGTTTTTGGTCGTGTCAAAGCCACATGGTCTCTGTCCGACAGCTTTGAAACTTGCAAGATTTCATAAATTTATAAGTAGGTACATATCTGCATTTTGTTTATTTTTATTTTTGTATCGGTGACCTTAAAGGGAATGTTTCACATTTACATTATATTTGAGTTGAGATAGCCAAGTTGTTGGATTTCCATTGAAATTAAGTAGTGTAGAAGTTAAAACACCCACAAAAGGTCTAATTGAAAGTAAATTTGAGTTTGGTTTGAATCTGCAAAAAATAAGCGCCCCTAGTGTATTAGGGTAGCCGATTGTCGTCACCTCTTTATCAAAAAATGTTTTTGGGATGAAGAAGGACTTGTTTACATTTGGCTATACATAACCTACACTAGTCATACATATTTGCAGCGTGAAAAGGGTTTATTATTTCCCAAAAATTCCTTCATATGGACGTTCATCGCCCAAATACTAAAATCTTAGTTTTCAATTGAAAAATTGAGCACTGTTTGTGAAGAAAAACAAATGTCAGAATTCGGTCGGCAGCAATTACTTAATATTTTGCACCACAAGCGGCGTACATTGGACAACTTTCAGAGAAGTGAAACATTCCCTTTAAGTCAGGACAATTTCTTGACCTCCCCATTATAAGTGAATGGGAAATTATACAAATGCTTCCTTTCGGAGAATATTAATTAGATTAGGTAAATTCTTTGCAAATACATGTTATTTACCAGTGCAATTATTTACCATTGAACTCTGCAAGGTTATCTGAGGTCATCTGAGGTCATCAACACTTTTTTGCTAATAATATCTTGACATAAGTAATATAAGACCTGCAGATGACACTACAGTGTTTTCTTAGGGTCGAGTCACGTCGCCCCAATATGCAACATGACCTACAAAAACAGGTTACAAATGACCTTAACTTTTGTTCAACATTTTTGATATTGACCTAACCAGATCACCAGTAATATGTGTCAAAGCATCTTGACGGGAAAAAATATTGTTTTATCGTTAACCGGTAAAAAGTTATTTACGGAAAACATTTTGGGAAAATGACCTCGTGTTTTTATAACATCTTAAGCCTTTACTATTTACATGAGCTATTATTTGTAAGCACACTTGGAAATTTTGAAAGAGCTTTTCGATTGCGTTTTTTTCCGTTTGATCTTAGCTATCATAGTTTCCGAGATAGTTGGGGGTGTTCGAAGTAAAGTCCTAAGTCCTTCATCTGGGAAATTTGGGGATTTTATGACCTCTAGTAACCACAATATTTACCTGAGCTAAAAGATACATGTTATTACTTTGAATCTCCATGTTGAGAGCTTTCGATCGTTTTTTCCGTGTCTTTCTAGCCCTTTTAAGTTTAGAGCTGGAGTTTTGACCCCTCCCCCACCAGGTCAAAGTTGGCTTAGAGGACCAACGGCGCGCGGGCTAAAGTAAAACATCGTTTTATTATTTTGACTATACTCACAAAATTACACCATAAACTTAAATCGTGTCGGTGACAGAAATTCAAAGATATAGCGACAGAAATACTCAGAATAATGGGCTAATCATGTACATAGATACATGATGAACATTTCAATTTACCGTGTCAATCTGACTCACGCCAATAGTTATATTACCTTGACAGAGCAGAGCATCATCCATGTTCGGTCATGGTAAGTGTCGCTCGTTCGGTCGCTAGATGACACCAGCAGAAAAAGACCGAGGCAACGTTACGCAAACTGGGTTCACTAAGTATTATATACCTGTATTTGCATTTCCAATCAAAAAGTGAAACTGGTACGATTTGTTATATTTATGAATGCAACAGTCTACCGAAATGTGTCGATCCACAAAATGACATTTATTTTACAATTATTTCCATCGTATCATGCTTGCACATTGTTTCATAACCATGAGGTACTGATTGATTCAGTGACAGTCCTGCAGATGTGTTCATGACTGGTGCTGACAAAAGGACCAGCCAGAAGATAGAAAGAAAACAAATATCTTACAGTGCCAGGCACGAACTTACCTTACTCTTCTCGTATACGATGCATTATACCATCTTCTACCGTTGGATGAAATAGGTAAGTTAGGGATTCAATATTATAGTGGGGATTTAGTAGATATGTAGTGTTTATACCCTTGCCAGTGCAGAGGAGGGGGATATGGTTGCAACCCCGTCGTGCTCTTGGGGACTAACTCGCGTATTCAATATTTATGAACCGATTGCGATGACACTTTCAGTACCATACTTTTGAACAATTTGACACATGCTCTAATAATTCATAAATTATACTTTCCTTGCAGACCAGGGACCTATGACTTTCTTAAGGTCATGTCAGGCGTAACTGGCGTCCCGTAGTATCGATGATTGTGACTTCTTGAGCAGTTTTCGAGTGTACATTGTTCGGGAGCATATGCACATTGCACATTGCACAGGTGTTAACAGGTGACATTAATGGATTTCACTAAAATTGTGACCTCGAATGACCGGAGATGACGCTTTTGGTCTCGGGCAGTTTCTAGAGTATTTTGTGACGCTGATGTAATTTGACATCCATTTGCATAATTATATGTTAATTCAAGATTATAGCACGATTATAATTCACTATCTACACCGTTGCACGATTTGGATGACATCCGAGTCATTGACATGACCTCTGAGGTCACCAATTGATCCAGGACCTTAAAATCGGATATTAACGGCTTCCTCTCATCACAAGCAACACGCTTGTTTGTGAACTGAAGCTGTAGCTCAATTAGAGGCGAAACGCCGTGAGGTCGCACTGACGTACCCTCTCCCCCTCCCAGCAGGTCACGTAGTTATTGGACCCTGCACGGGCGAGGGTTAAGTTATTTATTGTGTCTAACAGTAACCAGTAACCATACAAAACTGAATAATTAAGAGGTTAACATTTAATAAAATCACATTTCAGGCCCATTATCACCCATCATACAAATCTGCGACATTATTGAAGATGATTACCAACCAATCATCCTTCCCATGTATGTAGGTACACCGTTTCATACCTGAAATGAATTTACAGTTATAATTTTATGTATTCCAATACCAATATGGCAAATTTAGCGTATATTGTATTTTAATGACTACATATGAACTGTCAGCAATTAAGACATGACACTTCTCAACTTGGCCGTTTCCAATCAGATCCAATCGGGATGCAATTGGAAACCATATACAATTACATGCGGAACCTGCAAACATTCGCGTTCTATTTTAATGCAAACGGATACTTCGTTACTTCCAGCTGAGCCAAGAATAATACATCAGCTGGAGTGTCCCTGCAGTCTAATTTAATTATGTGGCTAAGGCACGAGCCACGAGACCCCTCTCGAAATAAAATATTCTGATCTCGGGGAAGTTTGAGCCGAAATCAACCCAGCTGCCGCGCATGACTGACCCAACACCCGCCGGGTTCGCCGGGGTCGCGCGTCGTCGGAAATTTTGACAGACTGACTGAGTGTGACAGATGACCGGGCCACCTGTCCGCCTGTCCGGCCGCAGGGGAGGGCTATCAGGGTCACGGGGTCGGGAGAGATCAGCGGCTGCTTATTTTGACAGGCGGTGGGGTGCCAGAGAGCAGCAGCCCCACCCCTGCCCCCTCCCCCGCCCTCCGGCCCTGACCGGTCGCGTCAGTACCGGCTGGAGCTGTTCCGGATCTGGCAGGGCAGCTGTGCCGTGTCATTACGGTGGGCCAGCGGCGCGGCCAGCGGCGGTCCGGGTCGGTTCGGGACGCCATGCTGTCTGGGGAGGCCAGCAGCAGCAGCGGTGGCGGCGGCGGCGGCGGCGGCGGCAGCGGTACAGAGAATTGGCGCCGGGCGGCCGCCGCCCAGGGGCAGTGACCTCACTTCGGATAAACCCGCCAGCAGGGACAATTCAATTACCAGCGAGTGAGTGAAGGTAAATTAGATTGCAGCCCGTTGAGGGTTTAATAAGATTAATACATTTGACGTCCCGTTGCGTCGTTTGGCACAGTACAGAACACTTAGGGGTAGGGCAGCGATGAAGGGCGTAGCCTGCGACATAAGACTACATGACTGAACTAGCTTCAGTTGGGTGCTTGAAGTTACGGCAGACTTCTCACATTGACATCAGTTTCTGTTCGGCAACATAGCTCGGCTTGTCTCATCTCGTCTGCATGTTTCATTTCGCCTCCACCGTTCATCTCTATATCACGTCAGGGATCCTCGTCAGGGATGCCAGGGATCCTCGTCAGGGATGCCTCGTCTGCAGCCTAGTTCGTCATAGGCCCACCAACCCCCAGCCCAGCCCAGCCCAGGCCCATGAACCAACACCAACCCCAGGCCAGGCCCAGGCCCAGTCAAATCGGTAATGTTGAGACCCGCATGCCCGGTCCGGCACATTCAGGTTAATCATAACATTATTCTCACAAAATGTGCAATAATTATCGGTTATCCTATAGCATATTTACTTGTATGCTATTAATCATAAATAATATCACTCACCTGTGTGATGCTGTGGAAGTAAAATGCTGGTTACAATATTGTGTTAAGTTATGACCTGGCTTGCGCGGTGCGCACATTACTTCATCATTCTCAGCCCAGGCCCGCCCAGAGCCCACTATATTCTTTAAGGTTGAGGCCCAGTCCAAGCACACCAAGGCCCAACCCATGGCCCATGGGCCAGCCCAACCCATGACAAACTCTGACCTGCAGGCACTGCGCAGTATTTCAACTTACATACCCTGAATAGCTGCATATGAATATCAGTTTCAACAGCTAATGAAAAAGCCACACTAGTTAAACTGATCTTTGCGGTTTGAAACTACATTCCACTACACTCGTGTTGCGTGATACTTTATTGGCATTGAAAACGTTGCATGCAGAACTGCAAAGGCTGCTTGACTTCTATCGAATATACATTAAACACTTTGCACTTAAATGTGTAATGATTCTAAGGTTCTTCGATAATTATCAAGTAACCTATTACCAGACTTATGACACTTTAATTTACATTCTTGCTTAACTGTTTTGACTGCTTCGGGAAGCAAATCTTTTTTAGCTAGCACGACTATGGTAATAATTTTTGCTTATTGGTTTTAACCCTATTCCCTGCGTGCAGCCATAATAACGTTAACCTGCGGGGTAGATTCTGCCCCCCCCCCCGAGATTTCGAGAAAAGCTTGGCTGATTTCGATGGGACGAATACCATTCGATTCGTCATGACCAGATCTTACTCCGTGGACCCTGTTTTTGGTGTGTGTTTTGGGAGGCAGGGGACAAAAAATACGAATGTTTGTGTGTTTTTGAAGGGTCATTGCGGCCATGTGGTTCAACTGTTTTCATGCATGCCCAAAATGTGTTTGAACTTCCCATTTACTTATCTGCAATACATCAAAAGGACAAGTACCAAAATTAAAAATATTATCCGTACCACGGATTATTGTATAACAATAATCCGTGTCCGTACTCAGGGGATGAAAAAATATGTGATTTTCTTCTAATAGCAAATATGTGCTGCTCGTGATTGTTTGGGACGATATGAATGTCACATGCGTTTTTTTTTGCTGTAATTAGTTCTGAATGTAATATACTGTGTATAGGTGGATCCAGGTAAGCATCATTGGGGTCACCATGTGCTGAACGGCTTTAATCATCTTACCAATTTGAAGTTGAACCTAATTTGATGGAGGGTATCGCCTCCCATTTGATGTGCCTGAGTGCGCCTCTACCTCAACATATTTACAATACCAGTATTTATGATGTATGTTGCAGTAACATCGTTTCAGACGCATGTATTGAACCGCAAACTACGAAGAAGTATGCGCCGCACGACCGCATTCGTAACATCGTCCCAAAAACATGAGCCTGGAGCCGCCTCTGCCGAGCTGATTTTTTCAACAGTTTTTCATACAATACGCGTAATTCAATTCCAGGAAAATTCGGAAAGTTTCAGAACACTAGGGCTAACGGTTTAGAAACAGCAAGCAAAAAACCACTGGGAGGCAGAGTCAGTTCTCCGCAGGAAATAGGGCTAGTAGGCGTACGAATAATCATTGCAGGAGTTAAAGTCTAACAAACGATGATAATACTCCTAACGCTGAAGCTTGGTAAAATTATTTGTGGCACTATGAACAGCCTTTCCATGATGCAACTTAATGTTATGTAATGTTTGGGAATCGGCTCTAAGCTGCCGTGTACAAATTACGTTACACGTGAAATGTAAGATAGAGTGTAAGCAAGAGGAGCGACAAGGTGTTAGAGACAGTATGATGCAAAATTCAAATATTTTGATAATTTATGCTGATATTTCAAACAAAGCTGGCCAACCTATCTGAGTGCAACTCAATCTAGATTGTCTCTAAACCAAACTTATGATTGGCAGTACTGCTCACGAAGAGCTATTCGAAGACAACGTACATACATGCCTGGAATCGCCTGTGCTGGGTGCCGCAACCGTACAGTAACCTGGCACCGCCCCTGCGACCGAGGTCATGCCCGGCGGCAATATCAGCTGGCTGGGCCGTCCGAAGCAACGCGCGGTGCAGGTCGGATTTCAGGGGTTGGTGATTGCGATCTCGCCGATGGTTGGGACGATTCGTGATCGCGATCCGTGGTGGTGATGACCGAAAGAAACTAAGATAAACTTGTTTGCTGTGGCGCTGGCAAAAGCATGGCTGGACACTGGTTTATTGTATTATTATTATGTATTTATTAATAGAAAACACCAACAGACGTCATGCCCACTGTGCAGTCACAATGTGCTTAGACGTCAATGACCGAGTATTATCAGGTGGAGAAAAACGCGGTGCGCAGCAGTCGACGGTATACACATTATTGTTTTGAGCAGTTTTTCATCACAGCCATCTCCAGGTCAGTCCGTTTCCGATTTTGTTCCAGCCTTCAGAGTTTTGCGTTTCAGTATTACATGCCAACCGCCAGCAGCTAAATAAACAAACATCGCATTACTCATGACGGCTTTTTGATTAATGATATCACTAACAACACCTTCGTGACACCGTAATGTGGTAATTTTGGGCCAGTTTAAAGGTTTCACCCTCCCCAAAACAAATACACATGGGCTTCATTCCTGCATTGGCGTATCCCCGCTTGCTGAGTTTGGCTCCTTGCTCACATGCTGGTGTGCAGTTTCAATCGCATGTAGGTACTCTCCTACAGCGAGATGGCTTCCGGGCCGTTATGCTACTCCCGTTAATTACAGCGCTTATTACTCCGCCTAATGTCCCTGTAATGAGCACACTTGGCACCGAACCAGCCAGCGCTGCAGCCTTTCCAGGCCGCCATTCACCCATCACATCTCCGCATGACGACACGTATAGGCGCTTCCAGCTCCACTTCTCTGCCGACCGTTACAGTGTATCATTGCAGGCAGTTATGATGCAAGTATGTCCGTGTACTCTGACGCCACCATGCACACCGGGGCGACCTCGTACATGCGCCGCGACCTCGGCAGGACGGCGCCGCGGCGCTAAACAGGCAAACACCGGCGCGGAGGAGGCGCTCTGCTCACGACCAAAGACACCGCCTCGCGGCCGCCTGACGACACATCCCACACTGACAGACAAATGGCACTAGGCGACCGCTCACCTCTCCCCCCGGGGAGGGGCGATCATAAATATAGAGACGTCGCCGCCTGATGACATATATCATTCTCTGATAGACATCTGTCAATGGCTCCCCCTCTCCTGGGAGGGGCTGGCGAGAAGTGAAGACGCCGCCGCGCGACGACACAAGGAACACGGCAACAGACTGGGGCTGGGGTATGCCGACTGTTTTTTTGTTGTTGTTGAAGGAGCCGGGGTTCGATTTCCTGCATGATGATCCCTTGTTTATGATGTGGTCTGTGCGCAGCACATGCCTCGGAACTGGGTTACTGGGTAATGTTTCGGACAGCACATGGCCGAGCGGCTGTGCTTTTGTAAACCCCCGATAACAATACACCGTACACTGACAGACAGTTCTGTCATCGGCCGTACCGCGGGGCCTTTCTCTTCAGAAGAGGGGCAGCTAGACCCAAGGATTAGGAACACCGACAAACAACAGCTGTCAAAGACCGAAGCCCTCCCCGGTCAGGGGAAGGAGGCCAGCATCACAGACGCCGCCGTCGGACGCTTTATCGGACGCTGACAGTCGGCTGTCATGTACGACCCCGTTCGTACCACAAACGCCGCCGCCGAACGCTATATCGCACACTGACAGTCGGCTGTCATCCTCCTCCCCTCTCCTCCCCCTCTCCTGGGCGGAGGTGGCCAGCACGCCCACCGTTGACCGACGCGCTCTCTCACGCCAGAGCGCAGTGCACTCGTGCACGGCCGTGACAAGCACAGCCAGTCCTGTGCACACTGCACACTGCACAGGGCACCACCGACTACATGGCCGAGTACCAGGCGCCGCCGCTGGTGCCGCCCCCGCCCCCGCCCCCGCCCCCGCCCCCGCCCCCGCCCCCGCCCCCGCCCCCGCCGCCCATCTCCGGTGTCGGGCTGGCATCCAGGGGGGGCGCCCCTCCTTCCCGGCGTCGGTCCCGGGTTTGTTTGCCTGTGGCTTTATCGAAACATCAGTCAGAGTGCGCTATTAGTGTCGGCCCCGAGCCGCGTTCTTATACACTGCGGTCGGTGTAATTGTGTCTCGTCTGGCGCCTGGAAGACGGCTGAGCAGCAGGGGTCGAACACTCGGGAAGTGGAGCGGTTAATACACAGACCATGGCGTTGAGAGGCTGCTGAAGCAGCTCGCAGCTCTCTCAATGACAGATCTGGTACCCCAAAGCCTCTTCCTCTTCTAAATCTCTTGTGGGACCTCTACGCCACAGAAAGACAGGTTGCGTCTCAATTTGAAAATGAAATAACAATTTTGTTTCTCGATAATACAAATTTGGGAAACTTAAATGTTTGTATTTATATATGGTGACGATCGGTATGATCCTTCTCTATAGGATCTGACGTGACATATGTGTCGTTCTTCTTTCATTTGAAAACACTGTGGCAATGTCCCTGAAACAAGTCGCCGACACTATAGAAGCATTAATAGGTCGCCGCTGGGTGCATAAATGAACTTCCGATTTCATTGAAACTTTTTCAGTTGTTTGCTGATTGGTTTATATATACAAATCTGTAAGCTAAAGCATTGTATAATACAGCCAGAGACAAAACCAAACACAGCTCATAAAGTTCCAAATTAATTAACAAATTTTCACAAAGTGAGAGTCGTTCAACCACTAACAAGGCCGTCGTCGGGTGCATCAGTTAACTGCTGATTTGGATACCTTTTTATTCAATGTTTGTTGATTTATTTAATTTAATATACTAGCCGTTTTCACGATCGACTATTTTGCGCGAAATGTTTTTAAACATTTTAAAATGTTTTAGTAGTAGCCGTTTTCAGGATGGAATAATTTGCGAGAAAAAAAAGTTTTAACCCTCGCCCTACGGGAGCGTAGGGCAAGGGTTAAAACATTTCTCGCGAATTAGTCCATCGTGAAAACGGCTACTACTAAAACATATTTTTTTGTAATGTTTTAAAACTTTTCGTGCAAAATAATCCATCGTGAAAACGGCTACTATGTTCAGGATAGTAAGGCACATAAACGAAATAGACAGGGTGCTTCACATATTTTCAACTCCATTTTGTGAACAAGCCATACCGGAATCGCTTTTTGACGAACGTGTCCGATATTCCGACACGCACGCCCACGTGTTTGATGTTCCGATCCCGCGACCACGAACGCCGTCACGCACGAGGGCCGAGACGACGCCGTGGTGGCACGTGATCGGCGGCTGACCAGGCCGCGCTGACGTGACTGATCGACGCTATCACGAGACGCCTATACGACTGTGACGCAGCCTCCGACGTGCACGGGAGTGTGCGACGAGTAGAGTAAGAAATGGATTGGATTAATCAATGGAATATTAATCCAGTCCAATCCATTGGATTTGGAGCATATTGTACACACAATTGTTTTGAATGGATTTGGAAAGGATTTGAAGTGTTTTAAATGCCAAAATTTGAATGCCAATCAGACTGGTTATTGATTCGATTCTGATTGAATCGATTGGAGTCGTTCAATCAAAATTCCTTGAATAAAAATATCGATTTACCACCAGTTTTTTTATGCATGAATCATGTTTGAATCAAAAACCGCATGGAATCAAGGCTATTTGAATCAAAAGGTTTAACGATTCTTAACAATTCAAGTGCACATGGTAAATTTTACAAATACAACGCAGTCCCAGTGGTAACAGTCATTCGTACGATAATAGTATTGCTAAAACAATGTTGTAATGATCATATACATTTATGATTTTATTTGTATTAATTTGACATTAATCCAACAAATATATTTGAATGTTAAATTAAATGTGAATCGATTAAAAATTGTTGTAATCTTTTCATAGGAAAACAAATTGACAAAAAAATCCCACGAATCCAACGGCGATTAAATCATTCAGGCTCGCTCTAAAATGAATCAAGATTAAATCGTTTCAAAAAGTTGTGTAATAACCAGTTTGTTACCGATTGGTTTAAAGGGCTCGTGATGGTTAATGTGATGGTTACCCATCACGATACATTTTTTTAATTTTTTATTTTATTTTTCTATTTAAAAAAGCTATCCGTGCATGCTGTAAAATTTACAAAAATAAAAAGTAGATACCTTATAACTCATTGATACAACTATCATTTGTATAAAGTTTA
Organism: Semibalanus balanoides; assembly: GCA_014673585.1. NCBI lineage: Eukaryota > Metazoa > Arthropoda > Thecostraca > Balanomorpha > Balanidae > Semibalanus > Semibalanus balanoides. Next base: position 97,014 of record VOPJ01007160.1, on the reverse strand, counting down.
CAATATTCATAAACCCAGAATGGACTGGTTTGGATCAGATCAGTCTTAGCGAAACCTTATTGATTTGGATTGGATCTGAATTGATACTTGATGGATTTGGATTGGATCTGGATTAATACTTCATGGGTTTGGATTGAATCAGACCGGAATTGATTGCTCCATTTCATACTGTGGTGTGGAGACGTTTGACGCTACCACTCGACGTTATATCGCATCTTCATCCTCCTCCTCCGACTCTGCATATTATTCAAGATGAAACTCTTCGCTTCACCCTTCACCTACGTGTTTCAGTGGTCCACTCCTTTAGCACTTCAAAAATCATCATTAACAACATCCATGCTTGCGGTAGCGTCGCAGTGCAATGCAGATTATCAAAAAACGGTTCATCAATCAAACATACGACTTACTGCAACCTCAAAACGCAAGTGGAGATTCCTGCCTCTTGCTTGTCTCTCTGGATCTGGATAGACGTCATAGATGCTCAGCAACACAACTTTCAGATAAGGTAAGTCACTCAACCAACTTTGTTAGTATAAACATCCGTCATCCCATCCCCGTAGGCCAGTGATGTCAAAGTCAAATGAGTTCAGGTACGTCGCCAGGTTCAAATGACTGCTTTTGACAATATATATATATATATATATATATATATATATATATATATATATGAGTTAAGCAAGGATGGCCGATGCTAAAGCGAATGTCATGTTGCATGGAATCATGCAACCGTTATACTGTTGCCATGTTATTGTTATCCAAACATTTGGGTATACAGCTATGATACATTCGTTTTAACGCTATGCTCATAAAGTCCCTTCACATTTCCTTTTAAAAGCGTTCCATCGCATGTCATCGCACGATAGTAATCAGTACATCCTTGACACATCCTTGACGCCGACTACCCCGTGATTCCGTTTAGCCTGTACCGGCCTTCAAAAGACCTTGTTGGTTATATTAAATAACTGGCTTTCACCATTACATCAAAAATGCGCTAAGCGATTTGTAAGGACCATCCAGTCTAGCCCGGTGCGCAGAAAATCAGCCTTTCTGCTGAAAACATTTGTTGGAAAACTGTTGACTGATTCGGCTTGAGACGTGTTTCGTCACATTTGATCAAAGTGCGCTGCCGCGTCGTAATGATAAATCCTTCGTCGCAACGGTTTTTGACCTGCTTACGTGAAATAATTGTATGAAAAGAGACATTATAAAGGATAACGTTACAACTAGGCAAGTGCTCATATAAAACTCAGGAAGGACAATGCAGCACCGTTAGGCCAATGTATGAATTACACTATAGTAAAGCAAAATTAATTAAACCCCTACAGATGATGATTCGGTGGCAAGAAACACATGCACACTGCTGACATCAAAGCATCTTCGATGTCACTGTGATGACGGTGGTCATCCTGCAATGCAGACCAGTGTGAAGGTCGGCACGCCACTCCAGCCGACGCCCGCCAGCTGACGCCCGCCAGCTGTCACATCACCGTGTAAAGACCCGGGACGGGGCCAGGAAATCCAGCGAGGAATTTCCAGCGTCCAAAGAACGAGCTGCACATCCTGGCCAGTTGCTGCGTAACTGAATTGGAGCGGTACTGTTCGTCAGCGATTGTGCTTGTGATTGTGAGAAGCAGTTGAATAGTCCTTGTCTTACGGTGTGGCGTCAACTTGCTATAGCGGTAAGGTCTCAACAAAAATCCGGGAAAATTGTTGCACCCCGTTATTGTCATGAACATGCTGCTGGTAGTGCGCATGCATGCTTCTGCAGAATAGAGCGCATTGTTCATAGCTCAGCCACCGGATAGGTAACGGTGTGGGACGTGGGTGGTGACAGACAATTGACGTTTCACGCCTGCATTTTTTGCATCGTTTTTACGAGGCGTAAAGGGCAGCACGCTGAATCATTTTATATGTTCTGCGTATTACAATTTAGAATACAAAATGTTCAATGTCAGTTGAGCCATATAGTAGCTAATGCTTCACGGAAAGTGTCTTTTTGTCTGTTGAGATCAGACTGTTCTCTTAAATTCATTTCGACGGCGTTTGATAATCACGGAAATATTGTTGAGGAATTATAATTCCTCAACAACAAGCGTTCTGTGTCCCGGGATTCACATGAGACACTATAGCTCCAAGTACACAATAAGCCAAAGGATCCACAAAGATCCAAGATCCTAATATATTTAATGTCTAGGGATCAACTGGGATCCCAGATCCAACTTCGGGATCCAGGAACACTGGTAGGTATTTTCTTCTTGCTAATTTTATAATATTGGAAAACTTTTTCAATGTCGGTTTGCTAATACACCTTTTTGCACTCGCATTTGACCATTCAGCATAACTGTTTGAACGGCAATTTCAACAATCATCATTCGATAAAACAGATCGGTTGCTGGCGCCCGAATTTAACAGATGAGCAAAACTATTTGAGCACTAGTCACTAGATTACTCATTATGCAAAACTGTATGATATTTCAACATGATTTCGACTATGGTCGAACAATGTCGTCACTTTGCTATTATATAGCTTTTGTGCGTAGACGGAAATAGATAGGCGATACAAATAACTGCTCGTCGGTCTGCATAACTTCATTTCACTGCACGATTAATTTCCCCCAATGCCGATCTGTTTGGGAGATTATTGAAAGTTTTGCTCAATGACGAGTTCTAATGGAATGCCGACTACCAGTTATGGCAAAAGATGAATATTTATGGTGAAACGGCAAGAAGTGGTGCCGACTATATGCAGAGTGCTTAAAATAGTTTTGCCCATTGGTGAAATGCAATTGCAAAAAGGTGTAGTAGCCGTTTTCACGATGGATTATATTGCGGGAAATGTTTTAAAACATTTTAAAATGTTTTAAAATAATTTAGTAGTAGCCGTTTCACGATGAACTAATTTGCGATACATTTTTAACCCTCGCCCTACAGGACCGTAGGGTGAGGTTTTAAACTTTTTTTTCGCAAATTAGTTCGTCGTGAAAACGGCTACTTATAAAACATTTTAAAACATTTTAAAATGTTTAAAACATTTCGCGCAAAACAATCCATCGTGAAAACGGCTAATATAACTTACAAGGTAATTTGCAGATACTGAGTACCTGCATAGTACAGACGCAAAATAGTGACCACAAATTTTGATGTCAGTCCCTCCATCTTGTGTTTCAATATCTTAGGCTTGTTGTAAATAAGAGATCCACTGAGATCCAAGATCCTGAATCATTTGACGCCGAGAGATCCAGAAGGATCCCAGATCCTCATGCATTTTGCCCAGAGGGATCCACTGAGATCCCAGATCCAACTTCGGGATCCAGGCACAAGTCTGGTTGCTAATAATCTTTAGCGGTTAAATCTGCTGGTCAGTCCTTAATCTCAAATTACTGCCAATTTAGTTTCATCAAAGGATTTGAAACAACCAAACAAGATCTGACAGCCATAGATGAAGGCTACAGCGAGGATGATAAATCGCTATGGTTGCTTGCTCATTAGCACTCTTAAATGTCATGATATGAATGAAATGTGACATGTTCTACTGTACAAATGCTTTATTCATTAAAAGACTTGCACCAACATGTCATTCCACGTCAAATCACTCACAAATTGGCTGTTTTGAACCCGACCCCCTTCGATTTTGACAAAATTAGTACACTTGAACATTCAATACATTTATTTTCCTCTCAATGCATCTTAGGTCACCTCTTCCCACTTCAATTTGACAGAAACATCGAAAAGCAAATCAATGTCTTGAAGGCACTAATGATCAAACCGTGGAGTTCAGTGATTCGATGTCATTCACGTCATTTGGAGATCTTAAAACCGTTAACCGCTATCAGATAGCCGGGTTAATGACATCATCCTTTCTCATTAACACACCCAATTGTATTTATAAAGCAACACATCACATGCACAACCCGCTGCACTCCTTCCATACGCAGTAGGTATTCGTCAAATCAATACGTGTATGAGACGTCTGTGAGGGACGAAATCTGCCACTCAGCTGTTATTACAAGTTAAGTGGTAGTGCGTGGTACAAAACAATGCATTTGGAGTTAGGTATGATAACTTTGAGGTTGCTTGCTAAGATTGAGGGAGACCATACTTCTCGGCGTTAAATCCAAGCTACTTTACTATTACAGGAAAACAATACGCCAGAACCAGTAATGTGCCATGTGTATTAGATAAAGTACTGCGCAGTCAGTGATATCGTTTTCACAGTTGAGCATAAATTATCCGGAAAATTGTTTTGTTTACCGATGTTGGTACATTTAACATATCACAGTGATCGTAACAGGTAATTGACGGGAAATGATGCAACCTAACCTGTTGTGCTTTTTAAATAAATGGATTGTGTGTAAAATTCGGACAATGATGCTTAAAGAGCGATAGTATTGTTTGCGTATATGCACGTAAAAGGTTTGTGTATTTGGTTGCGAAGTTTCGAGTAACTGTGAAAATGTATGTGTAAAAGTGCCAAAGCGTCGGGAAGTTTCAGAATTAATCCAGACATGGGAACAGACATGTGCCAAGGCCCAAAAATCAGAACCAGGATCCATAAAATCCCACGACATTCCAATTATTTTCCAGGATCCAGGATCCACAGGATCCATTATTTTCTTCTTTGGGATCCAAGATCCATATGATCTCACAACAAATAAATTTCCAGGATTCAAGATTCACAGGATCCCACCACAAAATGATCCTACAGGATCCAGGATCTTATATCCAACGAGATTCAGGATCTTGGATCCAGTAAGATCCAGGATATGTGATCCAATAAGATCCAGGATCTTGGATCCTAGGGATCCTGGACCCCATATCTTTTTATATTGGCACATATCTGGTCACCCAAGGTAAATCTAACATTATTGGCATTGAGTGTAGGAGTTTTAAAGCATGAAATACATGCATTAATATATTTCAGCACCACAAAAAGTGAATTATGTTAAACAAGATCCACCAAATTGCACGACAAACTGATTTTCCAGAATCCAGAAAACACAGGATCTCGTGATTTTGTATTCTCCAGGATCCAGGATCCATAGTTTCCCCACAAGCAATAATTTGCCAGAATCCAAGATCCACGGGATCCTACGACAATATAATGTTGCAGGATCTAGAATCCAACAATATCCCAGATTTTGGACCCTAGGGACCCTGGATCTTGAATGTTATTTGGATCCTGGCATATGTCTGATAGGGAATTGTTGTAAAGATATGGAAGATTTGCTTGGTTTTCAAAACATGTTAACCCGCGCACTGCAGGGGGTTCGCGCCGAACACGCATTTAACTTTCAATCGGTAACCTTACCACCTGAAACAATGTAATTTGCCGACCCTGGAGAGTATTTTCGTCACCGCACACGCAAAACTGTGGACATTGGACATTGGACACGTGCGGCCGTTAATCAAATACGTACGCTGACTGGCACGCTGGCATTCCGGTGCGTGTTTATCTACCGCATGACAATCACCCTCCGTTTCGGGTGTGATGGTATAAGCAGTGACGGGAGACCCCGCGCCCGGTGTAACCCAACGGCACCGTCCTTGCCGTACTGGCCTCAATTAGTCGGACCGCCGGCCGTGCGGGGTGGTATACCGGTGGAGGTGCCGGGGTGGTATCGGTGAGGCGGCCCGACTGGTACTATGGTTCCAAACTAGCGTCCCGCTGGTTGGCCGGCCACAGCCAAGTTGGGAATATATCGCCTGGGGAAAAGTATGGTGGACTGATGTATGAATGAGTGCCCAGATAAGTAGCTCAAAATCTCCATCATTTCAACATAATTTTCGCAAGGGTGTTACACTCCCATTAAACTGCTGGTGCCGGCCAGCCCAGCGGGACGCTTATTTTGGAAACAATAGTCGTGGCGGTGCCGGACGGTACCGTGGGCGGTGCCGGACTGGTAACCGTGGGGCGGTGCCGGACTGGTATCGTGGGGCGGTGCCCGGACTGGTACCGCGGGGCGGTGCCCGGACTGGTATCCGTGGGCGGTGCCGGACTGGTACCGGAGCGGGGCGGTGCCGGACTGGTACCGTGGGCGGTTGCCGGGGCAGGCCGGGCCAGTGGCCGGGTTGTTACCCGTGGGGCGTGGCGAGGAATGGAGCGGATCTGCGGGGCTCGAATCCGCGGCCGGAGGCGGTACGTCCTCCGATATAGGGACCGGAGAGGCGCGGTACGTCCCCTCGATATGGGACAGAAATGGGCGGTACGTCTCGATATGGGACCGAATGAGGCGGTACGGCTCGATATGGGACCGAATGAGGCGGTACGTATCGATATGGGACCGAATGAGGCGGTACGTCTCGATATGGGACCGAATGAGGCGGTACGTCTCGATATGGGACCGGATGAGGCGGTACGTCTCGATATGGGACCGAATGAGGCGGTACGTCTCGATATGGGACCGAATGAGGCGGTACGTCTCGATATGGGACCGAATGAGGCTGGATCATACGGTACTCAGACCGTTACTACGGTGTGTGTAGGCTGAGTTCGAGTAAGGACTAGAAGTCTAGTAGTCCGTTTGTTTCAGGGAACTTTATCCGTGACCTGTTAGGCGTATACACTATACATTCCACCGTTATTGAAGATTGGCTGTGCTCTGCTCGACTTTGACTTAGCCTGGGCGATCTCGACGTGGCCAAGTCGACGACATTAAACTTAGCTCACTCAAGTACCGCGGTATATATGCCATCGAATATCCGAGACAGTTTCCGTTCTAATAATAAACGGCTTCGATTATATACAGATTACAGACCTGGCACAGACCAAAGGCTCAGTGCTCACTGCTCAGTGCTAAAAATGTATTCTGCCGTACCAAACCACCGTCAGATTCCCGCTTGTCTTACGACATATGTGCCCTTATCGGTTACCACGGTGGGTGCCTCCCGGGGCATCATGTCAACAGGCTTTGAACCAATGACCAGAAATTCCTCTCGTTTCCGAGATGACAACAATCTGAGCTCACAGCAGGCCTGGACACTGAACCCGTTCTGGTCACGTGTTCGGCTCACTGGTGATTCTGCAGATCAGAAGCCGACTAATAGACATCGGCGTGCCTCTCCGGGAAAACTGGGGGATCCGGGACGTGACCATCAGAAGGCTCGAGATCCGGGTATCGATGGCTAATGGAGACCCGGTTTCCCGGAAATTCAGCCTCCGCCGCCGCCGGAAACAGTTACAGACACAGACACCAGTGCTATCGTCATACCTGGCGTCGAATCACAGGTCAATAGACTTCTGTCAGGCGGAGACTGAGACTGACCGACCACAGACACAAAATGGACGCTGAAGTACGACCAGTGTCAGAACTGCGAGCACCTATTCTGGAGGAGAGACGAGCTGGCGTTAGATGAAAAGCGACGACAGGATTGAAGGCTCCTTGTCCGTGTGCGTCATGACGCCAACTTTTTTGTATTCTAAAACGTTTAACATGAGCCCTTCAACAGCCAAGTCTTGACTTGACGCCACTTACAGACTCCTATACATTTCGAAACGTTCTCTCGTCCTTCTAAACCAGCTTCACCTCAATCCATTCGCTCATCTCAGTTACCACCCAGCGAACGGACACACGATTTTCCCTTGAGATATTAAACTGCACAATACTTTCACAGTCGACTGGTATGCTGACGCTAATCATGACAACATTGTTTGTTTGGCTAATCATATTGTGGCCCATGGGCTGGCAACTCACCATCACCTTATCTCGTGCTGTCGTTAGGCGTCAGACTTCTAATCCCTGAACCACAGTCAGCGGCCTGGAAAACAGCGGGGAGACACCACGCCGGCGACTCCACTGCACGCGCCGCCCGCCGTTCACACGGCCCGGTCCTCCTCAGCTTCACAGCTCTCTCACACCGGCGGCGCGGCGGGCACCCATTTGTGCAAGAAAAGCCGTTCGATCAGAGCGCCATCTTTTGACGCATGTGCGGCGTATAAGGCTATCTGACGCACTGCCAGCTGAGACTGCCAGATCTGATACGACGCGAGAATGATGTCGGGACCGATTCCCATTGAAGACCCAACTTAAAAATGCATATGTCCGTTGCCCATAGCTGTCAGAAAATCGAGACGTGGCCGCGGCGGAGATGGTCACTTTTTACATGATGAACTGACATGGAGAGGGCTCCAGACCTGTTTCGTGTGCTCTCATTCAGCTTGATGAATGAAGTCATGACTCTGCGCGCTGATCGTGAACATGGTATTTGTTTGAATCCTGTGAAGCGGCAGGACTGTTGGAGTACACTGTCGTCCCCTGCGTCCTGCGACGGTGCACCCTTCAAGTCCCGTCCACAAATGCTGCGCTCACGACGTGATAACAGCGCCTAGCCGGTCAACCTGCACGTTATCTCCCCATCATCTGTGAATGAAGAGGCCCGCACGATCACAAACCACGGGCGGAAGGAAGTTCATCGCATAATAAGACAACAAATCAAATCACTGCGACGATCAATTAAGCGTCGGAAGTTTTTGTCTGACCACTCTTCCTCCCAGTGAATCACGCAATGCCCGTGGGACGAGCGCTGTTGACTGTGCCCCCGCTCGTCTGGCTTTAACGGCGTCCAGGTGTCGCTGTCACACTGCATTGCATTGCAGCACACTGCACGCGACACAAAAATCGGCCACACTGGCGGTGTTATCTCGGGCTGATCGGAGGCAGTCGGTGGACACGGTGCGGTGAGTGATGCGCGACCGTTTCCCATGTGCGCCGGCCCGGCCCGATAAGGACCAGACCGCAGACGGCTCCGAGATCAAAGGCGCCATGGGACGGCAATTTGACGCGTTGGCGGCAAAGTGTGGCGCATCACTCTGCGGCGGCGTCTGCCCGGAACCAGCCGCCGTCTGAATCCGTCTGAAGCCGTCTGAAGCTGTCTGAAGCCGTCTGAAGCCGTCTGAAGCCGTCTGAAGCCGTCTGAAGCCGTCTGAAGCTGTCTGAAGCTGTCTGAAGCCGTCTGAAGCCGTCTGCGGGGTAGACATAATCAAATCCGTAGGGACTTATAGGGAAGAGCACTGGGCACGGGCAACGGAACCCTCAAGGACCCCAGCACGTTCATAATGTTGCGCTTCTGTGCCGGACAAAAAGCATGTTGCACGGTCGCAGCTCGCTCACAGAAGCCGCGCCAATCAGGCACGCGATCGTCTGGCCCGAGAAATAATCTCTTTTTAAAGACTCTCGAAATGGGCAAACAGCGACGAAAACTCTGCGTTGTGGCCCTCTTCCCTTTGCGCCATGAGTTATCAACATTTGGAGCAGCGACAGCAGCCTCTGTTGTCACGAACGGTCCTTTATATAGGCTTGTGTGGGTCCGTACATCAGCGCGACAAGGACTTGGCATGCTCACGCTCGGCGTGTCGCGTTACACGTGCAAGGTTCCTCACGACCTTGGAACTTGCTGATCGGCTAAAAATGTACCTTTTTCAGAGCCTGGAATGTCTCGAAGGTCATTGAACTCATGGCGAAAACATACACTGTTCATATTCTTCAGAACGGAATATTCGTAACGGTATCGCTCGTGGTGTTATTCGTGGTGTTATTTTATTAAATATATATACCAAGCCATTGATAAGAGGTTGTTTTTAGACCCCTCTTCGGAACGTTTTATCAACAATAACCTTGAAATGGCCTGGGATGTCTGTACACAAATAGTTTTCGCTTTGCTACATCAATTCTAACATGGGGGTCGCCACCACTAGGGACACTAGGGACATTGTCCCTTGAGTAATTTTCGGCCTCTCCTAATATGGTTCCATGTTAAAGTACACGTGCACCTGGATTTGTCCCTGGTAATTGTAAGATCTTGGCGACGCTCTTGAATTCTGATCCTTCCCTGAAAATCATTTTACCAGTTGAGTTAAAATGCAATACATTTGCTTGAAAGCCTGTAATTTATAGCCAGGCAATTTATTTACCCATATAGTTTATTTAGCTAGCTGATTTATATAGCCAGCTAATTCATATAGTCAGCCAATTTATATGTATAGCCAGCATCATGTATATCGCTAGCAAGCCAATGCGCTCACTGTCCATTCACGGATCCGACAAAAATCGGCTACGTTTTTCGCGTGCTGTGGACGATACCTTTGTCGAAGTAACGCCACATTTTAGTACGATGGTTTGCCCCTAACACCGGACTTGTGTGCCAAGTTTCACGCACCCAGCTGCTACTGTTTTCGAGTTATTAGCCCATTTATGGATGACACGTGCACGCACGCACGCACGCACGCACGCACGCACGCACGCACGCACGCACGCACGGACGGACAACTTTTAATCTTAATAAATAAAGCAAAATGCTCCTTAATGTCAGTGACCCTAAGGCTGCTAACACTGCACAAGTACATGCATGATATTCATATTTCACTGGCCAACCTTATGTTTCTTTTTCATCGTGTCTAACAGCTGTGTTATCAGATTTAAAAACGTTAAGTTTTCACCCAAAACGTTAAAAATAATTATTCTACGCTTTTTGATCTCCCTGGTACAAGAGGCAAGACGTTCTTGGTGGTACATATTGTGATGGTGTCAGTTGAACATATTGCTAGGTGACTAGCTGAGCTCATATACGATTATGGTTCCATTTGATTGAAGTCATTCCAAGTAAGGTGCAGAAAGTTCCTACATATTTAGTCACAGCCTAGTCACGGCTTCGAAGTGAGCTGGCAAGTCACAGTTTCTAGTCACAGCGCTGCAATTCTAACTCTATGGCGCTGGCTTGGCCAGTCACAGCTTTAGTCACGGCCGTGACCAGTTTTGGTCCCAGCGCTGGAACGCTGGGACCAGAACTTTGCAAGTATAATTCCAAAGCTCAAACGGGTGAATCACAACAATATCGTGTCAGATTGCATTATTTGACCGTATATGGCACCACTAAATTTATTATTATTTATTTTCCTTCCTTGGTTAGCCACGAACATGCAACAACTCTACCTCCTACCAAAGGTTATAATAAAGTAGCATGCAATGTATGTAATGTTAACTATTGATCTTAAGTTGAGTTTATAACTGAAGTTCTTGCGAACTAAAGTTTTTGCCGGAAATAGTTGCATGACGGACTTGAACCTCCCCAGTGCAGGGTCCGATACCTACGTGACCGTGTAGGGGTGTGTGTGTGGGGGGGGGGTAGGCCATGGCCCCCTGCGGCCCCTGGCGTTTCGCCTCTAATTAAAGGAACTAGTTCAACTTCAAGGTTTCAACATGTTGTTTTGGACTGAGATAGCAATTTTGTAGCATGTGTTGGAAAACCCCTATCTGCAAGTTTGTGTTTTACTGAAATGACTCTCCAACCGAATATATTTATTTTTATTTTTGCGAAGGAATGCGGTGCTGGAAGACGAATGCGGTGCTGGAAAACGAATGCGGTGCTGGAAGACGAATGCGGTGCTGGAAAACGAATGCGCACGCCAGAGCACTATACGCACACCTGGGCAGAGGCTATTATATCAGCTTATCAGTTTGCACCTTTCGACTACCTTCGAATCTGAGCGTACGTTCGAATCTGATTGGGCTGGGCCCATTTTGTATTCGTGTGACGTGAAGGACCAGTTGACTAGAATGGAGAGAGAGTACCCAATATTGTATTTAGTTATTTAAATATTTAATTTACGTCATTCTGTCCTAATCGGCCGCGATGAGTCTATTTGGACCAAAATCAACAATAGGGGTATTACAAATATAATCAAATCGTGTTTAGGAAAAATAAAAGGTGAACAATTTCCTTTCAGCTAGAGCTTCGATTCAAAGCAAGCGCGTGTTGCTTGTGATAAGAGGAAGCCGTTGATGCCCGATATTAAGGTCCTGGGTCATTAGGCGACCTCTGAGGTCATGTCAATGACCCGGATGTCATTGAAAGTGTGCTTGTGTATATATTTAAATATTATCGAGCTAGAAACGTAAATGAACATATAATTATGCAGAATGGGTGGCAAATCTGAATTCAGCGCCCAAAATATCCTAGAAACTACCAAAGTCCAAAGAGGTCATTTCAGGTCATCAGAGGTCACTGGTCTCGATTGACCTGTGAATGTGAATGACCCCAGTGGAACATATTATGTAAAATGAATGTGAAATCTGAAATCAGCGTCACAAAATATCATAAAACTGGCAGAGGCAAACAAAATTATATCAGATCATCAGAGGTCACGATCACAGTACAAAACATACATGTCACCTCAGTAACTGCATAAGTTACAAGTATCGATGATACGGGACGCGAGTTGTGCCTTATCATGATCTTGATTGAAAAGCAGGTCATAGGTCACGGGTCAATGTCATGGAAAATAGAAGCTTGAAAATTGCAGAGTATGTGTCAAATTGTCCAAAAGTAAATTGTAAATCAATGTTTCATCGTAGGTAATAGGTTCATAAATACGTGAATTATTCTCGAATATCCGAGGGGGTGGCGTCCACTCCCCCTCCTCCTCCCCTTCCCATTCATTGGTGAGGGTTAAAAGTTTGGTAACGATGTCCAGTCCAGTGTCCACTGAACACAGTCACCGCGCGTTACGGTAAGTAGCATTATTTCCAAGTTTAGCTGAACCAAAGTGAGCAGGATATGTGTCCCGATTCTTGAGCAATTTCTGATCATACAACAAAAACTCTTTCTGAACAGTGTTTCGTGCCATACTTCAGAAATCATTCACAAAAAGAAGCCAGCAACATATGATGATCACGTTTGATTTTCCACCTCAATTTCTTGGACTAGCTTAACACGCAACAAAAGGTTGCAATCTTTTGCCACGTAGCTTTGTATTGTATTATTTAAAAAGTCAGCAGACAATGTTTGAAAGTTTCCATAGCTGTCAAACAGCCTTTATATTTATTAATAGTTAACAATGATTTAGCCAAGTACGAGTTAACTCTTATAATAAACTAAAATGTCCTGTTCACAATCACAGCTTGCATTGGAGGACAGTTCGATTGGATTTCAGGCTTGAATTTGAGGTTAGTTTGCTTGAGTTGTTAAGTTATGGATGTGTTTCCCAAATGCATTGTGTTATCTCCATTGATCAGCTACTTATATTAACGTAGTACATACGCACATACATGAATCGAGTTTTGATTTCAGGCCAAGGCATCAGGAAGACACATTTCAAAATATGGGTGCTAACACGGCGTCGAGCTGTGCACTGCACCTGAAACAATAATTATATTATATTGCAATATAATTTGAAGTTAATTAAGACAAGTTCTGTGTCAAACTAACTACCTTATTAACTTAATCATTTCCGAGCTATTATGTGAGTCTGTTACTAACTGACTGCATCGATTGTGCATTTGTATTACTGTTGCATTTGTGTCCAGGAACCATGCAATGTCAACACAGTTGGCAGGGCCTTGCAGTATTTATGTTGTTACCTGCATTTGCTTGATTGCCAAATTATTTACAATATTATTTTACGCATTTATCCCATTGACACGGAACATTATCCTGTAAACTTGGTTGGTTGGTGTCCATGGTCCATCCAAACAACACCCATGGTTGCAGCCTCTGAAGATAATCCTCGAGCAAAACTACAAGGGCGTGAAGTTATGCGTGTTGAACTTGGTAAGCAACAATGGGCGTATATGTAACATAGTAACCGTTTTCACGTTGGATTGTTTTGCGCGAAATGTTTTAAAACATTTAAAAATGTTTAAATTGTCTTAGTAGTATCCGTTTTCACGATGGACTAATTTGCGAGAAATGCTTTTATCTTTGCCCTACGTTAAAACATTTTAAAACATTGTAAATTTTTAAAACATTTCGCCCAAAATAATTCATCGTGAAAACGGCTATTAACCAGTAAGACGCCTTAATTCGCGAAGGACAAGTGAGCCCGTTGAAACCCGATAGCAAGGAAATTGGTCTGCTGTCATCTAAGCTCCACATTACCAGGAGTGTGGTTACTTGAAACCACACACCAAATTTCAGCCTAACCGGTCAGCGCACCAACGGAAGTGGGGGTGCCACGCAGGATTATGCTACCATGGCAACCACCGCGAGTCGCCACCTGTCGCTGCGGCCGTGGCGCCACCTACCGCGCCCGGCCGCGGTTATACCCGGTGGCGGAAGCTATCTGGGTCACACGACACCTCTGACGGCGGCACGTGCCAGTTGTCACGTACCATGTTGACCTCTCACGTGAGACGAAACATGCCAATAACATAATTCATTGAATGGGACTATCAGATGTCAAAGAACGCCTGTCAATCGGATGCGGGATTCCAGAGATATTCAGTTTCTGAAAAGCGTTACGGTCGGGCCAGGCTGGGTAGGGTCGGGTCGGGTCGGCCGCTTATATGTGATATATAAATCCCGTATTCAGTGAGGACTCGTTTCGTGTTTCGCACTCGCTCGTAATCATCCAATACAAATTATAATGTAACCATTTATTAAATCATCTGTTACTATAGGCGAATGTTCGAAGCAAGGAAAGCTGCGAAGCGCCGAAAGGAGAGCACATGATAGGCTATTCTCGAAAAGAAGAAGTGACCCCACAAAGCCGCTCAAGTTGTGTTACTATGCCATTGAGCTGGGGCAAAGTGGCGCATGTCAGCGTTTTGGAGAAACGCCGTGTCCATCTGTCGCAATGTGGAAACGGCACAAAAATACCATGTCCGACCAACTGGGAGATTCGTGAGGGCCGACCTATCACCACGAAAAACATTCTTCATGTTACAATGTGACATCCAGATAGCTTGGAAGCTCGATTGGTCATTTGTTTTCTGTCAGATTCTCACGTGTTTTGTGCTAGGACAAGCGTTAGCACAATGAGCTTACCACGAGTTCAGACAAGAGCAGTTCAAGAGAAAATGTCGACAGTCTAGTTAGCAATCTTGACCAGAATTGACGAGCATGAAAAGACCACTGTTCATATTTCTGGAATCACCGTGAAAATATCATCTGTGCCAATATTTCGAGATGTCATGGAAAATAGGAGGGAGACCAAGATTACCAGGCAGTGACTGAAATACTTCCAAACATACACTGGCGGATCCAGGGGGCATTTTAGGGCCATGCCAATCCCCCAAAGGTATAAAGTGGCCTGTCTGCACCCACCTCAACAATCAAGCCTCGCAATACAAATTTATTGGTTATAAATTATAATGCATATATAACATAAGAAGCGTAGGAGCCGGGAGCAGGGGGGGACAACTGTCCCCCCAACTTTTTAAGTGGGGGGAGCAACGCCCCCCCCCCTCAACTTTTTAGTATCAATACCTGGTCCAAAACTAGGAGGCATAGCCCACGACCACCTCGGGACGGGTCGGATCCGATCCTCCATCGGTTTTTCCTAAATAACTTCCGAAGCGTTGCAGATACCGATGTAAAACTTGGAATACCTTCGCGTTCATCAATTTTACGCTATCTATGAAAATTAGCAGGGTTGCGTTCGAACAAAAATAGATATACCGTTTTTAGTGACTCAGTAGGGGCATAGCATTTTCTGCAAGCGAAAAATAGCTAAAGTAGAAAAATTGCCAACAAAAATTATAGTTTTGAACAAATTGCAATAAACGTTAAAAAAAACGTGAAATGAGTAAAGTTTAGAAATGGCTGTCTTCGGAATTTAAAAATGTGTTTTTGACCCCAAAATTGTAAAAATACAAAATATTTTCAAAAAAATGAGTCCTACGCCCCTGAAGGTAATGACTTTTGCTCTGTTCCAACACATACAAGTAGTTTCGAATTTCGATAGAAACAAATAACAATAGCATTATCACAAAATATAGCAGTAAGAATGCAGTTTTCTAGGACCCTGGGGAATAAAACTCCCAATTTCAATGCCGTTCTGCACCGCAATATCAATACAAAATCCATTATATGCGAGTAAAAAAATCGTGCAATTTCTCAGCGCATTTATCATTTGTGTTGCTACTTTCCTATACCAATAAGGCGCCGTAGTTGGCGATGAACGAGCGAGCGCGAAGGAAATGTATGGTGAATCTTAACTCGATCAGGCAAGTACTTTCTGAGAAATAAAAAGGGCGCACACGTGCTCACGTGTAGAGGCACCCACTCCTGACTTGTGGGAAAGAGGCGGCTGAGAGGTTCCTAACTATACACAAATGTCTACACAATCCGGCTCAGCTATTCCTGAGATATATAATGGCGGGAGCTCGACACATACATACATTGCAATTTAATGTTATGTCTCTCTGTTTTCCATTGAATAAAAAACTATGGTATGTATGTAAAGTATATGACGTGCGGCCGTGCAGAGGCACCGCCACTCTGCACCTGGTGGAAAAAACGGCGACTGAGCGTCCCTAAACCACACCCCAAATTCGAACACAATCGGTTCAGCCGTTTCTGTTATATAGAATAGGGGTTTGCACGTGCACATGTGCAGAGTACCCCACCCCTGACTAGTAAAAAAGCGGCGGCTGACGGGTCCCTATTCCCTAACCCCACACCAAATTCGAACACAATCAGCCCAGCCGTTGCGGAGTTTTTGCGACAAAACACCCTTCAACACCCCTCACGTGGCAAGCGCCACCCACATGAGTTGGCACTAGTATCAAACATGGAAGGCTGGATACTCAGCAAAGAAGCCCGCTTGTCAATCGGACGTGGGGTTGCAAAGGTACGAGCTTCTCAAAAGCGTCGCCAGGGGTCGGGTTGGGTCGGGTCGGGATGGGCCGCTCATAATCATACTTTTCCCATATAACATGGAACAGGGACGTAGCCAGGGGGGCTCGTGGCCAGGCCCCCTCCCCCTGAGCGAAATAAATTCACACTAGATAGAATTAGATTATCTGAAAACCCGACCCTACCCCCCCCCCATATGGTTTGAGGAGCCAAAATGTTTTTTTTCGACGTGCCGCCCCCCCCCCCCTTGAGCAAAATCCTGGCTACGTGCCTGACACGGAAAGACGAGCGAGCGCGAAGCGCTCGCTCGTAATCAGTGGTTAAGATAGTTCGTTTTAACCTTAGAGCCTTGGTTATAGAGCCTTGGTTTTAACCCTCGCCCGGGTAGGACAAATTCACTGCATGTCCGGGTAGGGGGGTGGTACGACCCTCTTGGCGTTTTCGACCCTAATTGAGCTAAGAGCTTCGTTTAAAAAACAGCGCTTGCTTGTGATGAGAGGAAGTCATTGACCCCCCCACCCCTCTGGCCGCACTGGCTGGATCCCCCAGTGCAAACATATATTGCAACTGACAATAGCGGATAGTGAATAGTCCACGATGGGGCTGAACAGGAAAATTTCACCTCTCCCCCGTAAAGATCGACAATATCGAGACGCGAGGTCGATGACTAAGCCCGAAGTTTCCGTGATAAGCAGATCTTTTGTATAGTTGGAGTGTTTTCCAGGCTGTGTCATACGGAGTGTAGTGCCATTGTTTATATTGGTTGGTCGTGCAGAGGTTCCCGTTTTGGTTTGGTAGCGTTGTCTCGTACATCTTCCTTACATTATGCTTGAGCTCAATTTACAGATACGGTTGCAGCGGAAACAGTTTTATTTTCCCGGCCTTAGTCCTAGCTGAAATGTGTATTGTACTTATGAAATAGCTTTTCATAAGCGATGATTGATAGTAAATGGCACAGTTTTTTCCTCTATTTGTTGTACGATGTATCTTATCATCTACGTGCTAACAATTGGTGACAACATATTTCAGTGATCCATTTAATATTTATAATGGCAAAGCTAGGGGCGTTGCCACGGAATTTTGGGTGGAGTGTGACGAAGATATGGGTGAGTCATCAGTACAGTTCGCGAAAATGTTAAGGAAAATCAGTTTTTACTTACAGGGCTAGTGCCACCTCAGGAGGATTTCAAAAAAGCTGCTTAAATGAATGTTGGTAATTAATTATCATGTATGCTCTTGCTCAAACTTGCCTTAAAGCAATGTAACGGCAAAGCATTTTCTATTTTTCAGACTCCAAATTGTTAGTCCCGATTGTGCACTGCACTAAATTCATGAGGGTCGCTCTTGATGGGCGATGGCGCATTGGACTAGTACTTAGATACTTGCCGCTAGATGTCGTTACGTATAGATGATGTGCTATGTTTTTATTAATTATTCCTTCATATTAAACTGTATCGTTTGTATCACTTGCTTTGCGAATGAGGGGAAGCGAAATCCGTGATTTTAATTCGTTTCTGGAATTAATCTGTCGTCAGCAATGTGTACAGGTGCTGAAAGTCACTACCAGTTTGTATTGCCCAATAGCTCCCCGTCCTTAGCCATAGTCTGAATTCGCCGCGACTTGACTTGAAACGTCTTCTGTGCTAGAGGGGAACGGTCATTAACCATTTTTCGGCCCAAAGTCGAGCCAGAAGCCATTCTTGTTGTCTGCTGAGCCAGGCCATTCTATACAATTAAAAAGGTAAGATTGTTGGACAATATAATAACTGCATACGCTTCTTTATTCTAAAGTTCATGGACGGAAATGATGATGTTGAGTTTGCAATATTCAAAACAAAATTATAGTCCTCAAAGAAGTGATTCAAAATAGTGCGGAGGCGACTCCACTTTTACGAATGTATGCCATTCATTGCTGGTACAAATTTATTTGTTGATCTATTGGGGGCAGTTTCGGGAACCAGTCTTTGCAGGTGAAATCGGACATGCATAGTCTAAAGTCTAAATGCATAGTCTAACGAAATAACCAAAGACTCGATATTGGCCCGCGACGTGGCGCTCTCCATTTAACCCACACTGTGCCAAGGGGGTTAAACGCCACCCCTAAGGTTTTTCGATGATAGTGAAGCAAATATGGCACAGCTTTTGGCGCATCGATTACCCACATTGTGTGAAAGTTTTGACCTCAGGTCATCTCATGTCAGGTCACCAGGTCACGTCAAGTGACCTGGTGTCAGGTTACCTTACCTTCAATCAGGTTTGTGGTCGTGCTGAGGCCACATTGTCTGTCCGAGGTATTTCAAACTTACATAATTGTATAAGGTTATAAATATCTATAATAATTGTATCTCATATTTTGTTTTTTAAATATCGGTTACCTTCTCATTATAAGTCAACGGGAAAATATACAAATGTTTCCTGTTCAGAAAATGTGCGTTAGATCAGGACTCAGGTCAATGTCAATATGACGTGTCCGTCAGTGACACTCAGGTCACAGCCGCTGGACTGCTGCAGCTTCCACGTGTGTGCACCGAGTTGGCCAAACGGTCCTTTGGATACAGAGCGCCCTCACTCTGGAACATAGTCTGCCTATGCTAAGGAACCCAAAAGCTCGACTGGTTGTAAAAGGGAAGCCGAGACCTGGCTGGGAGGCGCGGGACCATGCCGACTGCCGAGTGACTGGAATACTGGAATGTATATTGTATTCGCGGCCTGTCTCTGGATCTTTGCATTTGATCTTGTATTGCATTTTATGATGGCTGTCTTCTGACCGTCACATTCCCGGAGGGAATCCAGGGAATCGGTAGAGAAATGTCTTCTACCTATTCCCGAAGCAAAGAGTTAACAGGAATGTCAATGTATAAGTGCACTGCCAAATTGCAGTAGAGTAAAATTCCCGCCGGGGATTCCAGAGATTCCCGCCCGGAATGTGACGGTCAGTACACAGCCTATGTGCCCATACTTTGGATTGACTCGTGATCATTAGGGCTATCATATGGAGAACATTCAAAATAAATGATGATGATGTTAGCCGTTTTCACGGCGGATTATTTTGCGCGAAATGTTTTACACATTTTAAATGTTTTAAAATGTTTTAGTAGTAGCCGTTCTCACGATGGACTAATTTGCGAGACAAAATGTTTTAACCCTCTCGCTACGGGACCATAGGGTGATGGTTAAAATATTTCTCGCAAATTAGTCCATCGTGAAAACGGCTACTACTAAAACATTTTCAAATGTTTTAAAACATTTTGCGCAAAATAATCCATCGTGAAAACGGCTACTGATAATAGTTATTTCATAATTGTGTTACTTTAGCTCGTTCTAGATAAATGAGGTCATCTGAAGTCACCAGCATTTTTGTGCCAATAACTATGCATAGAATACAAATAGAGACGTGTAAATGACACCACCATTATCTTGTCGTGTCGCGTCACCCCTGTATGGAACATGACCTACCTGTACCTGGGTCACCAAACGAGCTTAACCTGAGGTCAAATTTGGAAGTTGATCTAATCCAATCATCATTCAAATGTTTTGAAGCGTCTCGGCGGAACAAACACGATTACGAGGATTGCTCTATGTTCAACGGAAAAAAATATTCGCAACAAAATGTAAGGAAATGTCATTGTGACCTTTGTTGACCTCTGAAGCCTTAACTATTGAACTGAGCTGCAATTTGAGGACACCGATGGAGATTTGAATTTTGATAAGCTTTCGACTGCTTTTTCGTTTGTTCCTAGCTATCATAGTTTCCAAGATATGTTGGGGTTGCTTTAGCGAAGCTCTATACATTGACAAAATTGATCTTACTCAAAAACTTTTTTTAGCCTATCCTAGAGAGTTAACCCACCACAACCGGGTAACAGGGCCCAGAGACGTTTTTCACCACCCACTGGGTGGTTAACTTTTTTCCTTTTCTCTCGCCCAGAGGGTAAATAAGAAGAAAACAAATTATCTGGGCGATAGTAAATGAAGGAGTTTCCCACCTGGTGGGTGGTGAAAAACGTCTGTGGGCCCTGTTACCTGGCTGTGGCGGGCACTAGGAAAGGGTAAACAAGTTGTATGTTCTATGACATCTAGGGAACTCAATATTGACGGTGACCTGAGTTAAATCATGTCCGAAGTAACTTCGAATGGCTTTTCGAGAGCGTTCAAACGTTTTTTCACGTCTTTCTATCCTTTAAAGTTTTCGAGTTAGAGGGATACATCACTGTACCCCCCTCCCCCCGTGACTCTTCACCAGGGCGAAGTTGTCTCGGTGGCCCAACGGGGCACGGTTAAAGTGAGTTTTGATCTCGGCTTGCCTATATATAAAGTCGAGTCAACAAAACACTCCGGAACATTTTTTGTTGAAATAGTTTTTGAGTTTTTCATAGAAACTGATTTGCCTGATTTACATGGTACATTTCCTCTCGAACAACACGTGCTAACTCACTGATTCATCATGCTATCGAATGAAGCGGATGTGTCTGTGAACAACCAACACTTCACCCATTACACAATATGTTGCAACAACAAAACAAGACAGGAAGAGACGCCAGACAGGAGGCATGAGCTGATGCGGAAAGTGCGATTCAAATCGGATGTACGGAAGTAAAAGTTTCGTCTGTCTCCGTTCTTTTCATCGTGGACACTTACCAACAACAATTGTCCTCATTTATCACGATGGTTTACGATACACACTGGCGCACCATTGTCGCTCCTCGGTCTGCGTCGTTTTCCCACCGCTCTGTTCCTAGCCCATCCGGCTTCGCAGCGACGATATCGAACCCGACCGCCTACCTACCGCAACGATCCGAAACTCCCAGCTCACAGCTGGCTATCGCTGCACCGTAAAACTATCACAAATCACTGACGGAAATGAGCCATCAAGGAAAACATCGCCACCTGCTGTGCCGCTCCGATCATTGCAGCGTCGGCGGGCAGTGACAGCTCTCTCTGCTTTCGGCGTGTGAATCACGCCGGCCCACTGGATGCCCGAGCGTCCGGCGGCATACCGGAACGCCTTCAGCGAGATAGTCTGCACGCCATGCTGGTCAGCTTCGGCATGCCATCGGAGCTCGAAGTCGGCCACCTGTTCGATGCCACCACAACACTCTCAGCTTCTCCTACTCGTTAGTCGGTAGTTCGGCAGAGTCAAAGGTGCCGCCGGAATGGCTTCCTTCCGGTCGCTGGTCCGTGGGAGCGCCGGCGGCGAGGTGGCTGTTGCCAGGGAGAGCGGGTAACGGCGAGGGTGGACCGGACCGATCAAGAAGCTGATGACCGCCGACACACCCGGTGAATCATGGTGTCACGGAAGAGATCATATTTCGCCATCTCTGGGCACGCAGCTGGAGCGGTGGGATTTGAGAGAACTGAGCTATCGCCGGCGGTTTATTTCGAGTGAGTGCTCTCTGCCGGCCGCGATCTCGGCTCATTTCGAGCGGTCCTCCGTGAATCGGTTCCCGTACGACCTAATGACCCGAAACGCAGTGTGCTGTGAGTTAAGGCGAACACTTCCGGTCCTATTAGGGAATGAAGGCTCTAATTTCCCTTGCTGCGAAAAATGCTACGAGCTTGCATAGCTGTTACTGATCAATAATTTAGGGCTGTCGAGGCTCCACTTTTCTTAGCAAGCACATTGTGACCTGCTCATAAAAGTAACGTCATTCACCAAGTGCGATACACGTGGGTTTCTGATGACGCTGTTATTGGACCAAGTGCGAATGCATCTTTAGCTTTTGGCTCACTCTTCGCTGTCAAATATCCTATTTGAAGTAAGGTTCATGATTAAATCAAACAAAAGCTTATTACGAGCGAGCGCGAAGCGCTCGCTCGTCTTTACGTGGTATATGGGAAAAATATTATTATGAGCGACCCGACCCAACCCTACCCGACCCGACCCGACCCGACCCGTGGCGACGCTTTTGAGAAGCTCATATCTTTGGAACCGCACAAGCGGTTCCAAAGTACAAGCGGGCTTCTTTGCTGAGTAGCCCCATCCAACCTGCTATGTTTTTACCAGTGCCGACTCATGTTGGTTTGGTGACTACCACTGCGCGTGGCGCGTGCCGCGTGAGGGGTGTTGAAATGTGCTTGTCGCAAAAACTCGCAACGGCTGGGCTGATTGTGCTCGATTTGGTGTGTGGTTAGGACCCTCAGCCACCACTTTTCATTGTCAGGGGTAGGGTGCTCTGCGACGTGTGCACGTGCCACCCCCTATTTATATCTCAGTAACGGCTGAACCGATGTGTTCCTTTGGTGTGTTGGTTAGTCCGCAGCCCCTGTCTTTCACAAGTCGAAGGTTAGGGTACCTCTGCACGTGCGCACGTGCACACCCTATTCTATGTTTCAGAAATTGCTGAACGGATTGTGTTTCGAATTGGGAAGTAGTTGGGACTCTCAGCCGCCGCCTTTCCCACAAAATCGGGGTGGGGTGCTCTGCCACGTGCGCACTGGTGAACCCTTTGATTATCGGAACGCTGAGCGATTGTTTTTTTTTTCTGTTTCAAATTGGTGTGTGTTTAGGGGACCTCTTCAGCCTCACATTTGCATAAGGTCAGGGATGGGTGCCTCTGCACGTGCGCACGTGCGCTTTTTCTTGTTATCTCAGAAACTTCTTCCCGACTTGAAGTTTAGATCTCAGCATTTCTCGCGCTCATGTTCTCGCCA
Organism: Semibalanus balanoides; assembly: GCA_014673585.1. Classification (NCBI taxonomy): domain Eukaryota; kingdom Metazoa; phylum Arthropoda; class Thecostraca; order Balanomorpha; family Balanidae; genus Semibalanus; species Semibalanus balanoides. The sequence goes on along the minus strand of VOPJ01007160.1, from coordinate 73,794 downwards.
ACACGGCGTTTTACTGGTGTTTCTACCTGCACTTAATTATCTTAAGTTTAAAGGGAGTGTTGTCTCTCACAGGTCATGGTTGGAATTGGTTAACACTAGTCTGAGAGTAATTTTTCTGAATTTATTGTTATGTATTCATTTCCCCAGGATTCACTATAGTTGCTGAAATATTCCAATTCGCAACATTCGCGGAAATTGTTTCGCCCAGAGAGATTCGCACTAGAACTAGAGAGATTTTGATGGTTGTTTATTGTCATTGTGTGCGCCATTATGTAGCATCTTCGTACTCTGTTTTTGAGAAATAAAAGAAAAAAATAAAAAACAAATAAAAAAAATATAATCAAATCCTATTTAAAAAAAAATAAAAAAGAAAAAAAAAAATAAAAACTAAAATAAAAAATAAATAACAAAAAAAAATAAAAAAAAAAAATTATAAACATTCATATAAATGAAAAATAAAAAAATATTAAAATACAAAATTATAAATAAATAAAAAATATTAAAAAAAATTAAATAAAAAAAAAAAAAAAATTAAAAAATTAAAGAATATTTAGAAAAATATTAAAAAAAATGCGATGTTGATGGTTTTTGAAGCCAAACCTGCAAACAGAATTATAAGTAAAAATTTACTAAAGGGCCTCCGCGTGATTTTATCGTAACCAATGATCAATTAATAGTTTCCGTAATAAATATATTGAATTTCAAAAGTGTAGCACACCCTTTATGATGAAGTTTTTGATATATATATTTTTGGATGGCCTCCTTATCTTAATTACATGTAAACGCAAAAAGCATACAAATATTGATAGTTATTATGATTCGACATAGGTATTATCTAATACACAAAATCAGCTTTGACTTTGTTTCCGAAACCACTTTTGTATATGTGATAATGACCTGTGTCGAATTCAATTTAATCTATCCTATTTTATTCTCTGTGTGTTTTACATAGTAAGAGGCCATCAAAAGTATATTGCTATTCAATAGAATGCCCTACAATTACAAACAATGCTTAACTATTACATCAGAATGTTATGAAACTAGCGGAACCAATGATCCGGCTTGCAAGAAAACCAGTACGATCGGTCATTGCTAAAGGATCGTAAATGTCATAAGGCCCGTTCCCCGTTCTGTTCCCGTACCTGTTTCCCTATCGTTCCCAATATACCGTGTCCGTGCCTATGTCCGTTCCCGTTCCCGTTTCTCTCCCCGTGCCCGTTCCCGTGTCCGTTCCCGTGTCCGTTCCCGTGTCCGTTCCCGTGTCCGTTCCCGTGTCCGTTCCCGTGTCCGTGCCTGTGCCCGTTCCCGTGCCCGTTTCGGTCCCGAGGCAATCCATCCTTCAGGTGAAGAAACGGCCATTCCGGGTCTGTGAACCTGTATGATAGCCAGTGAGTTGTGCGCGACACAAGCAGGCCAAACACGGAGCACTGGCAGGGATCGAACCTGCGACCTGCGTAGCTAACGCACGCCTTTAACATTGTTTTTAACTGAGTAGGCCAGATTTCGGTGTTTGCTGAGAACCCAAATCGAAATTCTTCCCTCAAGCGCTAGTTGCTGAGTTTCAACGCAAACCGGTTGGTCATATGTGTTATTCAACGTCACAAATCCGTGCTTTTGCATACGTTCTCAGTTTATCCACGTATTGCACGCATTGTTTTAACGTCCGCCGTATTTCATTACCTTGCGTCCGCCCGACCGTCAACGTACTCTTCGGTCAGGCGATCGGCCACTTGGTTCGTATGCGTGCCCCACGTCCTACCAGGCGCGGCGAGGCCGTGACAGCAGTCGGTTTCACGGCTACGGTGCCCCATGTCGTGCCGGCACGAGTGTCAATGGGCGGCACCAAAGTTTGCGTTCGATGCCTCTTGTGACACACACTCGCTTGGTGACGTCACATTGTGTTGACGACATGTAAACTTTACTATTTAATTACAACAAATTCTGATTTTTTCGCAAAAATGAATGCAGGGACTATCAGGCATTCTTCGCTCTTTACTAACTTTCCAGGTGCATTTTTAGTCGGTGACAGAAGACAAGGTGGTATATTCACACTGTACCTTTTTTCTTTATGTTGTAGCTATTATATCATATATTGTTTGTTTTCTAGATCAATATTGGCAGTCATTGCTCGGAGAGAATGGAGTGCTCGTGCGATTCCGCTATTGAGGTTTTGATACATAGCTATTGTTTTTTTATTGATTCACGTCACAAAGTTATTCTTTTGAACGACAATAAATGTATTTCTGGAATATTCGCTCGATTATGACGCATCGCTATTTCTAATGAGTTTCAAGGTTCCATCCAGAACACTCAATCTATATGTCATTGTTCTATTGTTACTCACAAGGACGTGTCAAGTTTCACGCATGCTAGCTTTATTTGAATCAGAAGGGAAGATGACAGGAAATTCAACCGATGCATCACATGTGGTTAGTTTCGTAACAGACATCGCATGGCCTCCCGATAGCCTTCTTCATGGACGGTACTGGAATATTCCGGTAGCCTTCTTCATGGACGGTACTGGAATATTCCGGTAGCCTGCTTCATGGACGGTACTGGAATACACATTCGTGCGTCAGCAGTCAAGGGAGTGAACCTCCGATTGTTAAAAACGTCCCGCATTGTTACATTGTTGATATACCCTTACGTCAGCGGTGTGTAGAAGCCGTCACGCACCGGGTACTGCCCGGTATCCCCCGGAAAGACACCGGAACTGACTCAGATCCGCCCAACGCGTTAACGTCTGGATCACTCGCCCTTCATTTTCAAAGCAAAGTTCTTGCACGTCTTGCATCAAAGCATTGGATAATGCTTAAATATTGATGAAATTCACCATTTCATGGCAGCAAACTAGCAATGCGGCAAACCCTTTTATCACTACAATTTGCACTTTAATGCACAGCAGCCAATAGATGGGCAGACCCCAACTTGGCGGCAAGCCTACGTAATACGTTGGTAGCCAGCCATGGGAGTTGAAAAGCCATCGTCGGTAAGCGGAGAGTAGAGCATAGCCAGAGGAGATAATTGGCTAAACGCCTCACTACCGGCAGCTTCCCCACTCACCACAGACAGTAGAGATCAACTCAGATCATCACAAATCTGCACAGATTGGACCGTCACCCATGACTTCACCCGCCGCAAATAGACCCCGAGGCTGCTGCTGACCCGCTGATGAGACGAGCAGCCGCCAGCCGCGCAGACTTGACGTTGGCACTGCCCGGCCCTCCGCCGCCCCGCCCTCTGTCACTCCCCCCCACCGCTCCTCTTCTCCCATCATCCGTCCCGGTCGACGCCGCGCCGCGACCACTCACCGCACCGAAACCGAACCCCGCTCAGATCTCGCGTGAGTCAGCCGGCTTCCCAGGGCCGCATCCAGCGGTCTCCAGCGAGATGAACCTCCCCGGGGCAGCTGGACTCCTGCTGGTCCCCGGACTCATCCGACCCGGCGTCCGGTGGACTCCTCCTCCTCCTCCGCAGCAGCTCTCCGCGTCCTGCCGCACCTGCACATTCCTAATGACGTCGCAACGAGCGTGGCGAATCGGCGACGCTCGTGCGAGGGTCCGGCGAGCGCCGCGCGGTGGCCGGCGGCGGGCCCCGGGTGGGCCAGGTGTGTCGGGGCTATACAGCAGCTTTACAGACGGGATCTGTCTGACCAGTAAATGACCAGTCCCCGTCCCGGCCGTCTCCGAGCCGCAGGCGCTGCCTCAGGCTGCAGGGCCGCAACGGGAATAGCGCCCAGCGTGCGTTCCGACCGAATGTTCTGCGAGAGTGCAAACCCTGCTGAATTCGCCCCGGGCGGCGGGGGGGGAGGGCCAGGATGCGATACCCGGGCTGCCTGGCCGACGATCCACCCGGCTCCATCTCTCCATGAGGTCTACCTAGACCAGCAGCAGACCTGGGGACCCCCGCTGCCGCCACGTGTCCTCCCACGTCCCCTGTCCATGGCCAGACAGCGGGGCTAAATTGGAGGTTCTCGTGACCAGACAGAGGGGGCTAAATTGGAGCTTCTCGTCGCACTGTGATGGGATCAGGACGAGGGCCTTTGAATGGCATCTGGCAGAGCGCTCGCTCGTGTTACCTTGATGTGTCGGCCGGCAGCTATTCAGATGTGACTCTATTTCGAGCATCTCGTTGGCCGGCGCATGTCTCGAGATTAGATGATGAATGTCAGCTATATGCAAGCTACCGGAAATCAGCTTAAGACTGCGAGGTCGTCTCTCTTTTGGGAAGGTGTGAATGCGGGTTTATATGGTGGTTGTAGGCGGGGAGTGGTTGTGTTGTTCGGTTTCGGAGTGAATAAAACACACCCGTTCCATTTAACAACTCTCTAGGGACGGCCACACTCCCACAGTGCTCCCACACTAATCAGTGGTCAGTGGTTGCACCTCGCTGATGTTCTGCTGCACGCAATGGACACCGGGAAAAGTGACAAGATGCCAATCAAGTTCAAGTGACATTTCATTCAATATATTCAATAGAAATCTGGCTCGTGGGCTTTTCAAAGTTTCATTCGGGTTGTAACTTAAAATGAATGAATTATCTTTAAGCCAAACGAAATGTGTGCTATACTACACATGTGATTGTCGCCTCCTAATCCCATTCATAACAGCGTTACCAGGTACTAACACCCAATTAATGCAATGGTTGCAGGTACGGAAATGCTTCAAACGAAGCTGCTCACCCTTGAAATGTGGACGGAAATCCGTGTACATGTTCCTGCGCTGCACTTTGTGTTAGCAAACGGTATTAACACCCGACCGACAGCTCGCGACAGCCGAATATCACGAATCTGACCTCGTGCCCTCCAATTAGCGCCGACTCCGGATCAAAGCCGGTCGCCGTGTAATCTGAAGCAGTGTCGGCGAGTGGCGTCGGTTCGAGGTACTGTTTTGACCGCCGCCGGGTACCGGGAGGACCCAGGGTGGGTTGGGTATGGCGGCTGCGGAGTTAATCGGCGGCGCGTGGTTGGCAGTGCGCGTGGCAGGCGCCGGAATAGACCAGTCAAGCACCAGCGACAGCTCGGGGTTTCATGCGCGCATGGGCCGTGGATCCGGCTGGTGGTGGCGTGGCTGGACAGTGTCCAGCCACCAGCCGGATCCACGTGTCCAGTGGACACTTGCAGGGCTCACCGGTAGAGAACATGGCGACAACTGCAGTGGGCGCCGATGAAGCTCTGGACTTTCAGCGATCGGAATGTGACGGGCGGCTTAGTGGGAAATCAGGGTGAATCAGAGAGTGGGAAATTTGGACAACAGCTGTTATGGAAATTGTTTGCACCGAAGCACTTGACAACAAGCATCCGTATCGCAGCATGTAGGTACCGTGTTTGCTGCCGACGCCTTTCCTTGGTGAGCCAGCCCCGGTCGACGAGCACCTGGAAGCACAGCAAACGGACCCTGTCCCAGTGTCCCACGGTGATGCGAATAGCGATAGATCATTCGATACAGAATAAACATAGTTATACTGACGATTCATGACGTGCTACAACACGCAAATATTTTGTGCATGTTTTTTTGCAAACATACTGCTGATGGACCTTCGGTAATGAGGATTCCCCATCCTTTCAACGGCTATGTATATGGCTGACAGTTGATACATAGTGGCACTGTTTCACGATTTCTGGGGCATTCCGCTCGTTGTTTGCCGGAGCGTTTCCAGCGAGTTAGGCACCCGACGACCGTGACGATCCAGCTAACATTCACCTCCGCGACGACGGAAGACCGGCTCACAGGTCCGCCAGCAACAGGAAACGGACCGAAACAGCAACGATTTCAACATGTTTATCAGGGAAATGCCCAGCACATGCTGGTAAATTTTCCGTGCACGCGCAGTAGCTACAATTTCTTTCAAAGTTCCCGAGTTTAATTATTCTGATAATCACCCTGCCAGCGTCATTGTGACGCAATTTCCCACACAGATGGTTTATGTTGATATGCTTCCTATTACGTCCTATTACGTCTGTTAAATTTTATTTGTCTTGGAAAAAGTACTTTAACCCGCGCCGGGCCGGTGCTCGGCGCCACCTCCTCGGGCGGGGGGTGTTAAGACACCCCCTTCTACTCCGGTTCCTTGGGACCTAGACATAAACCAAATAAACGTCGAGAGCTCGTCAAAAGGGATTTGGAAACTATTTCGTTGAGAAAATTTCTCAGGTCAATATTAGAGTCAACCAGAGGTCTTCAAAGGTCGAAATTCCCGTCAAATTTTTCCAGATTTGGGACATATCTCCAGATATCCCAAATATTCCGCGTAGAACTATGATAGCTAGGAGTAATCATGTAAAGGAAGCATTAGATAGCTATTTAAATTTGAAGGATCGCATGAATTGTCCTCAAATTTCATCTCAGGTAATAGTTTTGGGATCCAGAGGTCATGCAATGATGTAAAAAATGCAGTTTTTGGGTAAAAGATATGTTTTCCTGAAATAGCTTTTAGGATCGTAAAAATGACAAATAACTCATTCAAACACTATCGTGTTCTCTCGTCAAGATAAGCTTGAAACCATATAGCATGGATGAGCCTCGTAAGTCACTTCAAAAAATTTTGGACTCAGGTCAAGGTATTTGGTGACCAGACTAGGTCATGTTGCATAATGGGGGCGACGCCGGACAGCGATACAACAGAATACAGTTGGTGGTACCGCTCGTCTCTTATTTCATTATCATCCAGAAGTTATTAGCAAATCATTGCTGATGACCTCGTTGACCTCAGATGACTTGTATAGAGGTTTTTAGAAGCAATCGCACCTAGGTCATCAGAATGAGCTAAAAAACATGATTTGAAAATCAGCCTGATCAAATGCATACTTTCCAGAATAAGCGGAGCATCTGGTTTTTTTTCCCATTCACTTATAATGGTGGGAGTCAGGAAATTGACCTGAACGCTTAGGTCACCGATATCGAAATCGAGATATACAACTTAGATAGTCATGAGCCTTTATGAAACTCTGTAAGTGTACGAAAACAATCACTAGAAAACTGCGGCTTTGGTGGACACAACTTTGTTCGGAGGTTGGGGTCACTTGAACCTATACCTGGTGACTGACCTGACATGACAATATTGTCAAAACTTTTTTTGAAAGCTGGACAAAAGATGAAGTCGAACGCTACTGGATTTTGGCGGCGCTACGCGCCGCGTTTTCCCGATATCCAGGAAAACCTGAGGGGGGTGTCTACACCCCCGCCGGGCCGGCGCGGGTTAAGCTCGTTGGGGGCAAAATTACTTTACCTTCGGTTGAAAATCAGTTACAGGGACAAACCTATTGACGATTAGTGGCCAACGTAAGTGAGCGTCCTCATGTAGCGTGAGACGACGTATGTGAAACACTCGCCACGTGTTGCATTGTTGCATGAGACAATAACAGCCAAGTAACATCCGTAATAGCGAAGCGAACGGGAGGAGAATACACAAAACATGCAAAATTGCCAGGATTTTGCATTGCACGACACGACACTAAATTTAACTGAATTAATTATGGCCCATAAGACAACATGCTAACACATCATCAGACACAGACAAGATAACGTACAACGGAAGCTCACTATGCAACGGAAGCTCACTAACACGTGTTCTCCCGAAACGGCGACGATGATGAATTGAGAGGGTAACACTGTAGGTACTCAGTGTAGCCTGAGGGTATAAAGCAACATTTGCTAACGATCTCGTAACATGCAGGATAAGAAGGACAGTGATTTTCGGAGAAGCTGACAGTCCTCCAAGAGGACGGTTGACACTCCCGGGAGGACTATTACATCACGTGTGGCGCTCGTGAGCGTTTCCGGCGCCTGCGGCTGCTCAGACGCGATAACAGACTGTGTTTCGACGCCCTTGAGTTTTGCATGTGGTAATTGATGAATGCGTGAGGCTGAGGCACTAACGGAGGCACGTCGAATGATGGATGCGTTTCCGGCTGGAGGAACTCGGCCAACTCGCAGGAGGAGGTGTAAGGTTGGCACGAGCGGCTGGGAGGTGCGGCTTCAGAAAACGCCAGAGGTATCCGAATGATGTCTTTGTTCGCCACTTCCGAGTTGAAGGTCAGGTGTTGACTTAAACAATCCAAATTTCATGAATTTTGCATGCTTTTTTTCTCTCTAAGGAAATTCCATAATTTAGGACTATGCATGTTTTACGGTTCCAGAACAGCTCTTCGTATCGGATTTTTTTACATATGGAATTGCTTAGTACTGTATGATATCGTATCGTGTTTCTCCGTGCATTGCATTTCGCGCGTACAATGTTTGCGAAATCAAAAATCGCATATCATGTATGCATATAATTTGTCAATAAATATTCACTTAACCATGAGATGCATTACGAAATTGTGTCCGTGTCAGATGTTTAATATTTTCATTAACGGGGAAGATGAGTATTAAGAGGGATGACATGCTGTGAACGAATGAATGAATAACGCGGCCTTTTCTTAATGGCGAATCGGCTCTGTTCCACTGAACGTGGCTGGTGCATGTGTCATTCGTTCAGGCATACTGGAACTGCTAGACACTATTTTGCAGCTCGTTGTCGACACATTTCATTAAAACAGAATATCATCTGTTCATATTCGGAACGGAGTATGGGACATCGGCAGGGGGCATTCAATTCGAAATCATTAATGTTGCGTTGCAATTTTGCACGTGAACGCCAACTGAATGACGGTTGCCCAAGTAACTAAACTTGGCTATCTAATGAGCTGTCAGCTCATTGCTTATACTCTGAAACCAGTGACGAGTTTGTTTGACACGGTGCCACTGTCGATTTGCATGCCTTTGCCGGGGGAAGTGGGTGGTTACGCCGTGTGAGATGCATTATGTTCAATCAGTATCTGCTGGTCGGTTTAAATGAGATATGCCGAATTGAGTGAACAGCTGCGCCTCGCGTTGAGAAAGGTGTAATAGCCGTTTTTCACCGATGGTTATTATTGCGTGAAATGCTTTAAAATGTTTTTAAGTAGTTGCCGTTTTTTTCACCGTGGCTATTAGCGAAAATGGTTCTGCCCTGCCTACTGGGCATAGGAGGTTTAACAGTTTCTGCAAAATAGTCGAGTGAAAGGCTACTACTAAGGTATTTTAAAGCATTTTTTAATGATTTACACATTTTAAATGTTTAAAATGTTTTAGTGTAGCTGCTTTCACGATGGCAAATTTGCAAAAAAATGTTTTAAATGGTTTACAAAATGGTTTAAACTACGGGACGTAGGCCGAGGGCTTAAAGAATTTTCTCGCAATTTAGTCATCGTGAAGACGGTCTCTAGCATTCTTAAAACATTTTTAATGTTTTGAAACATTTCGCGCAAAATAAGGCCATCGTGAAAAGGGCTATTGCTTTCCGTTCATGTGAGGTGCTTAGTTTTTATCACACTCCGGTCGATTTAATCAGTAACGTGGGTCGCGCTGCGGCGGCGGTGAGCGGGGTGCTTAAACTTACCTAGGGCGCGCGAGATTGCGCTGTGGTGGGCGGCCCCAACGAAAGAACTACTGTTATGTTTGCAGCGGTGCCATGATTTAAGTGCTTTAGCACTTTTGCACCAATTGCTTGACTGTAATCAATGCATTATTATGTGTATCATGAATAAATCTCACAAACAAACAAGCAAACGCTTCATAGCGAGTTTGCCCAGTCGTGTACGTGGGCTGTTACGTGGCTCACTGTTATGATCGGACGTCATTGGAAGTGATAGAACTACTGTTTGGAATGTGATACTGGCAGCAGTTCGTGTATTTCTTTGGCACGATGAGACAGCGCCGATGATATCGCACTTATGATGCGATAAGATAGACGTGCTATGTAAGACGAGAATATGTGCAATGTACACTGCGAAAAATGTAGGTTTGATAGCTTGACTTGCATACATGCAAGCAACTTCATGAGCTCTTCCAAGGCATGGCTATGATTTGCTAGTGCATGGGAGTACAGGACGTAGCTCTCGCAAAGGCCAAATAACACCAAATGTTTTGACTTCGATGGGACTGATAACAAATAATATTCCTCTTGAAGAAGTTGTCTTACGTTGGTGAGTTGTGGCCGTCATTAACGTCCCTTGTGTTTGATACTCTGACATGCAAATAAGTGCTTTAATATATGTTTATTTTGTTTATTTGGCAAATAAGCGCACTAATATTGGTTTATTTGGCTCTTAAACGGTCTAGGTTTTTAGGTATTTATTCACATTGCGTGCTCCTTTTCAATGTTGGTTGTCGGATGGAGTTTCGTTGAAATATTGTTTGTAAAGGCAAATATTCACCCTTTGGTAAATTTGTCTGTATTTTTTATGTGTGTATCAAATCAAATATGTAAGTGCCTCAATTTAAAACTGAAATATCGACTTTCTAAAAAAAAAAAAATGTTCTTACGTATAGTGACAAAAAGTATGATCCATCACTATCTCTGGTTTCAATGTTGATTTGTAAAAAAGTGATAAGGACATAAATGAAGTAAGTGCGCCAAGAAGCATGATAACCTCTCTGATTGGCCTATGAAACAAATCGCCGACGCCAAATAGGTTGCTGTTGCGTGCACAAGTAAACTTCCGATTTCATTGACAGTTTTTTTCACTGTTTGTTGTTGTTGTTTTTGTAAAAAATATTGTTCATGATAAGCTGAAGCATAGTGCTGTATACAGTCAGAAGCAAGGTATACAAGACGCGTAATGTTGAAAACAAATGGACCAAATTTTCACAAATTGAGGGTCGCAACCACTAACTAGGCCGTCGTTGCGTGCATAAATTAAATGCATATTTGGATCCTTATTATTCAATGTTTGTACTGATGGTTAAAGGATATTGGGGACTCAAATCACTATAGGCGAGTACATGCATAATCTTCATAATTTTGTCAAAAAATACGAGACAAGCCGTATTCGAATCGTTATTAAAGTACTCTGCAAGCACTGCTCTTATAAGCGTGGATCGCTTATCAACTTTGACTAAAAATATATTCCGGTAGGAACTATTAGCCGTTTTTACGATGGATTATTTTGCGCGAAATGTTTTAAAATATTTTAAAATGTTTTAAAATATTTCAGTAGTAGCGGCTTTCACGATGAGCTAATTTGCAAGAAATGTTTTAACCCTCACCCTACGGTCCCGTAGGGCGAGGGTTAAAGCATTTTTTCGCAGATTAGTCCATCGTGAAAGCGGCTACTGCTAAATATTTTAAAATGTTTTAAAACATTTCGCGCAAAAATAATCCATCGTGAAAACGACTATAATAGGTATGCATAATGTGATACATTTACAATATACTTTGGCCTCGTCTGTTGATTTTAAGTGACAACAAAATTGTTGTGGAAAAAGGCCGATATTTTCCTTTAACCCGCGCCCCACTGGGCCTCTGCATTTCCTTCGCCCGACTGGGGGGGTTGAACCCCCCCCTAACTCGTCCTACGGCACGTAGACAAAACAAAACATGTTTCGAACCGTTATGACAAAATATTTCGACAACTATTTCAGATTTTTTTTTCGGCTCACGTCAAACTCAGGTCACCAGAGGTCATCGAAGGTCAAATTTTCAAATTTTAGGACATCGCTCCAGAAACCCTCGAATATCTCGGAAACTATGCTATCTAGAAACCAACGTTAAAAAACTATCGCTAACCATTGGAATTTGCAATCGCATATATTTTCTCAAAATTGACGTCAGGTCAATAGTTTAGGCTCTAGAGGTCATTCAAGTCCAAAATGCTAATTAAGGTAAAAAATATTTTCGCGAATAACTTCTTACCTAACAAAGATAACGCAATACTATTTACGACATCGTGTTTGTCTCGTCAAGGCGCTTTGAAATATGTCCAATTTGATCATGTATGGTTAACTTAAAAAAATGACCTCAGGTCAAGGTCAAGTGATCCAAGTAGGTAATGTTGCATATCAGGAGATGTGTCTTGACGAGATAAGCAAATTGGTGAAAGTTACACTTCTCTATCTTCATTAGTTTAGAGTTAATTGACGACTGAAAGAGGTTTGGTGACCTCGGGATGACCTCGGATGACCTCAGATGACCCGTAAGGGTCCCTCGAGCAATACTGTATGCTTGGATATACATAATACCAATTATAACATTGGCAGACAGGAAATTGGACTGAATATGTCGAAACAGAAAGCATTTTTTGAATATCTCTCCATTCGACTACAATGGGAGGTCGCAAAATTGACCGACCTCATCACGATATAAAAATCGGATACACATTTTGGTAGATGCTGATGAGTTGATGTAAGTCCTAAAAGTTTGATATTAACCGTTAGAAACTGTGGTAATGCAGACGACCACAAACTGTTTGGTAGGTGGGGTCACTGACCTGGCCAGGGCCAATATTACCAATGCCCGTGAATGGCCAATACTGCAATGCCGTGAATGGACGTGCTAAGAATGCTTCGCACTTTATTTAAATGATGGGGTTTGGTTTCTCCATCTCTTTCGTTGTCGTTAAATAGCCTAGTCGTAGAGCGCTGGTTGATAATAGGATATCCCCGGTTCGATCGCCGAATTAGAAATTTTGCACGCCGGCGCATAATATGCTCGTATCTGCCATCATCCGGCTTTGGTAAGATTGGACTCTGGTAAGATTGGGCAGTGTTTCTGAAAAGTGCTTTTCAGCAGGGGTGTCATGAGGTAGTCAGGCATGGCTTCAGGAGGTAGATAATGAATAAAATTTGGTTTAATGTAAAATTTGTTTAATATGCCAATGTAAGTTACCACAGTAAAAATCTAACTTCACATACTAGTATACTCAGTTAATTGAATATAACATAGGTTTTTTTCATCATGTCATTGTTTTATATATAATTATCACATCACTCGACATTTAAAACCGTTTCATTTATCCAATGCTTGCCATAGCGTGCAACATTGCAGGCTTTTAAGTGCTCCTATTGCTGTAAACAGGCTGGGCTTTGATGTGGAAATGTCCTCAACATACACATATTGCAATGTTGGCTGTTGCCAGCTTCAGACCGACACAAGTTTTGAAATCAACACAAACACCAGTACATCTGAATTTCAGGCCAATCCCGCATGAAACCACAAAGTAACCACAGCAAAGAAAGTGCAAATTAATAACATAATTTACATGAATAATCAATGTGAATAGCTTCCATAAATCAGATAATGTAAGCCAAGCACACAAAGTAATATTAGTTTTGGTGCAGATCTATTATTAGACGTAGGTAAGTCAACTATCAAGTCCTATTCTTATAAGATGATATAGGTATTTTCCCCAAAAATAGGTTCATCGATTAAGTGGAATTGTGCACCAAACTGCCAATCACAACCAATAATGTAAATAGTTAGCTTCAATTAAAATGCAAAAAAAGTGTAGCTTATCAGAGCATTCGTTTTGCCATTGGGGTTCTTTACAATTTATCAGTTCATCAAATTGTATAGGTTTCTTATAGGTAAAATGCAGACGAATGTTTAACTTTTTTAGATAAAAACTATAACACGTGCTCTTCGGTGGTGAATCGAACTTAATAGATAGGATATAATGCCACGATTTCTGAAAAACAATAAAATTAATTCATAAAATTCCTCGTCCGGGGTACCAAAGACACGTCGGATCAACAGCCTTGGATCAACCTGAATTTTAGCCTCACCGAAACTGCAACTGAGCAATACTGCATTTGAGTTGCGCAATAATCGTCATTGGTGCGCCACGATTCATGGGGATGCTTCTGCTAATTTTTTAACACTCGTGAACACGGCGAGGTAATTGGCGAAGGGTGATTCGCTGAAAGATGTTGCATAAAACTGGCTATTTCCACAATGATATGATTCCCAACAATAGAGATCTGACAAACAGCAATCAAAATTATTGATGAATCAGAAAAAAATATACAGAAGGTCTGGAAACGTTGTCTTTTTAAGTTATTTTCACATATGTCAGGGGGTAACTTGACACCCTGAACATTTTCTGCCGGAGCTAGCTTGGCATTTGGGAATCTTATTAAAAAAACAAACCACATTAGAATACTGAAAGTATGATGAGAACTCACCGTAATTAATTGAAAAATAGCAGCTCCAATATTACGTAAATTATTTTTTGTTGAAAGCCCTTTATTCTTTTGCAATCTACTTAAAACCTTACACATCGTAGCCTTTCTATCTGGGGTAACATAAGCATCGAAGAAAGTGCATGGATGTTCTAATTGAAGATTTCGACGAAATGATTTGATGGATGTGACTGAAACTGTCGCAAAAAATTATAGATAAACGATTGATTCTAGATAACAACTGAAGGCCCCTTTCCGTAGCCGATCAGGTGAGATTTATGTATTGGGGCTAAGATCCAACAGGGTGTCAATTCGACCTCGTTTATAACCTCATTTTTAACGAGGCTACTAAATTACTACAATGAAACACAACTTTAAATTTTTAATTACGATATTCTCGTGCATTGTGGTGAATGTAACCAAGTATTTTAATCATGTTTGGTTAAAATATTTACTGTTTTTTTTAAAAAGCTAACTGTCTTTTTTCAAATGGCAATGCATAAATACTAAATTAACATCAATTTAATAATAATGGTGTTGATAAGAGCAGAGCAATTCCAAGACCACAGAGCGGGCCGGGCCTGAATCTGTATCTGAACTCAGGCTTGCGTCCATGCCGACTCAGCATCAAGTTCAGGGTTTAAATATTGTATAATGTATATGAAGTAGACTGCAGTTGAGGTTGCCGGACCTAGCGAGTGTGCCACATGTGGGCCCGAGCTTGATGCCAGTGGGCATCTCATTAATTGAGCGTTGGCGGTGGCGATCGCCGCGTTTCTTTTTTCTCCGATTGGACGGGAGGTTGAAACTCGGCTTGAATATTTTTTTGCGCGTGAAAAAGATTAATAAAGGTGTATTTTCCACCAAATTTATGCGTTTTCAGAACACTGAGATTGGGCCTGGTGACGCTTGACCTAACCCGATACGAAGCTTGAATTTTCGAAAAATGTGCGGAAAGGATCAATGATTAGTTAAGCCAAATTTGGTGGCGCTACGAGCCGCTGGTTTTTGGTTATCTTGAAAAAACAGGAAAGGGGTGTTCAAACACCCCCCCCCCCCCAGTGGGGCACGGGTGAACAGGATTTTTTAAAAAAACAAAATTGTGTTATACAAGCGAAATCATGTTACAGATTGATCGAATATTAGAACAAATATTGCATCTCAGAATATGTATTCCTTTCAAGGGATGGTATATAATAAAAAGCAAATATACACTATGGAGCATATGTGCTAATCGTGCAGTGACCCACTTCCGTGCTGGGGCGAGTTTGTTTGAAGAGTAACTATGCACGATTTTTGCATATTGTAAGTGCTGGACCGCCATGCTTAGCAGCATACCTTGCTGAGCAGGCGCCAGGCACGACAGGCTCCAACAATCCTCAAGTATGTCGGCGGGCTAGTGATCAGTGATCACGTCACATTCAAATAACTATAGACATGCGTGCAGCAAAAGCTGCCTGGCACGTGCTTTAGTGCCTGGTCACTCACGCAAGGCTGTACACTTGGATTGGATTCAGTATTGTTGTTGGCTTTGTATTCGACATTCAGAGGGCATACAATGACGCTCGACATGGAGTCGTTGCGCTTTGGTGTTACACTAAGTTTGTCTGGCCTTTAAGGTGATATTTTAGTTGTGTAAAGCGGCGCAGGAGCACAAACTTATATCTTCCTCACAGATATAGCGAGTATTTACCGTCATAATAGTTATAGTTTCCATTTACATGGGGCATACATAGTTCCCTGTAAATATTCATGCTCTAAAAACGGAAATGGTTAGTTGACATACCTTGTCCACCTCAAATTCATCCAGGTTTTCAATAAATTTCGTCCAAATCTTTGGATTAGCTCGTCTTCAAAGACCAGGCTCCGCTTTTGACAGAACTTGTTTCGTGAACTCCGGTCTCTGACCTCATCTGTCACCGGCAAAAGTAAGGAGAGGAAGATGTACGTGCCTAAATACATATGGCCCCGTTGCACCCCCACCAGTGACGTAATGACGTCATCTGACCCTAGCACGCGCCCTGGACGGGGGGGGCAAAATCCCCCACCCCTAAAGTTTTTCGAGGATAGCCGGAAAATGGCGGCGCGCAATACCGCCGTTTCTTTCTTCTCATACCTGTTCAAAAATAAATTACCCACATGATATACAAATATTGACCTCAAGTCATCTCAGGTCAGTCACCAGACCAGGTCAAGTGATGACCCCACCTCCAAAACGTTTGCGGTCGTACAGCAGAAGCAGTTTTAGGCCGATTGGTTTCGAACCTGCAATATTTCACAAGATCATACATACCCATTTGTTATGTCGGATTTCTGATATCCGTGACCTAAGGTCAGGGCAATGTCGTGACCACCAGCGCTGTTTTATCCATATCTATCGAAATAATAAAGATATCAAAGTGAAAACGGTACCAATGAGTCTGTCTCGTGACGACACGTCTCTCGATATGCAGCATTATCTAGTTGAGTCATCATTTGACCTTGACCTGAGGTCAAATTTCTCCGTTGACCTAACTTGGTCAACATGAATATGATTCGACGCGCCTTGACAAGCAAAACATGATGGCATCAAGCGTTTTGCTTTTTCTTTATTAGGTAAGAGGTGATTCTTGAAAAAAAACATGTTTTGCCATTTTTCATTTTTTGTTTACTTTGATGGCCACTGGTCACCTCAATATTAACCTGAACTAACACACAACCGTACACTTTCGATAGAGCTTGTCTCGAGCTATCTAATGCTGTTTTTCGCTTGTCGCTACGTTGCGTGGTTTTTAAGATCATAGGGGGATGGGCGAAATCCCCGTCCTCCTCCAGGCCGTGCAATTATCAGAGGCGCCCTCCAGGGTGCGTGTTAAACGAGACCGCTGCAACGGCCGAAGACGATTCCAGTCAGTGGCAAATAGCGGGAGCAGAAGTGACTCGAACCTCGTGTGTACCAGACCGGCTGAAGCTTGGCTTGAAACAGTGCGATTGTGCAGAAACTGTTTGATCGTTGTGCTTAGATTGTTGTTAAAGCCATTAGATTGTTGTGTACACTTACCATAACTTTCCTTTTTCTAACTGCACCTACCCTTGCCAGTGACTTTGTATCAATATGACACTGCGTCGCGTATTTTACCTGATCCGTGACCCGGTGGCCCGGCTCACGCATTTTAGCCGGTCTGGACCTATCAAGCTGTTTAAAGAACTGAAATCAGATTTCTTAAAGGTTCAACAAATTTAATTACATTAAGTCCCGGATTTCCACCTTTATTCTAACCATGGTCTGATATTGAATCACCATGCAAATTGATGCGATTCTTTCGCTTGGTTCTATGGTTTGCTTCTGTTTCCTTTTTAACCCTCGTCAGCGTGGGGAGGAAATGTCATTTCCTCTTTTTTCGGGAATAACTCGCGTAGCTATCATTCGATTGTGATGAAACTTTTCGTACCCTACTTAAAGAATTTGGCACATACTCGGAAGAATGTGAAACTTCTACTTCCCATGACCTGTTCCCGGCAAGGGCGACGCCACCTCCCGAAAGTTGGGGGGACGGAGACATTCTGAAGTCCATTCTTTCCATGCAACACCCATAGGCCTTATGCTAAAATCCGAAAATTTCGGAGGGACACGTCCCCCCGTCCCCTCCTAGGTGGCGGAGCCCCTGCTGTTTCGCCTATGACATGTTTCGCAAGTTGATGTCAGGCGCAACTGGCGTTTCGTAGTATCGATGCTTGTAACTTGTGCACTTTCCGACTGTTTGTTGTTCAGGAGCATATACACAGTTGTTACAACGTGACATTTCTGGCTTCCACCGAGATCTTGACCTCGATTAACCTTTTCACAGTGTGTGAAACCGAGGTAAAAGACCTCCGATGACATGAGATGACTTTGTTGGCCTCGGGCAGTTTCTAGGGCTTTCCAATTTGCACCCATTTTGCGTAATTATATGCTCATTCATTATTCTTGCTCGATTATAATTAAATATCTAGGCATTAACGATTTGGATAACATTCGCATCATTGGCATGACCTCATAGGTCACCTGATGACCCTGGACCTTTAAATCGGGTTCCAACGGCATTTTCTCAGCACAAGCAACACGCTTGTTTTTTTAATCGAAGCCTTAGCTTGATTTGGGGGCAAAACGCCAGGATGAGGGGTCGTACACCCCCCTCCATAAGGTCACGTTTAAGTGTAAGCGTGCCCTTCACTGGCGATGGTTAAATGACCGTGAACAATCAATAAGGTTCATTCATCCTGCTGGCGTATTATGTCGACAACATCGTCCATATCTGGTAACATAATTGCTCGGTTGAAAGTATTGCAGTTCCTTACTCATACTGCTACCGGAACACAGAAGCAGTTGTCCCCAGACCACCTGTATATTAACAAAATATCCTATTTGAAGCAAAAAATTGTCTGGTGTCTCTTCCGCATTCATGTCAAAGCGTAAAGAGGAAACACGTTTGTGTTTGATAACCGAGTATTCATTCATGCGGCTCACTTGTGAAGGAATAACGACGCATTTACTATAAGACAAAGGAAATTGCATCTGACACGAGTGAGTACATATGTGTGTATTTCATTGTCACACATACAAAATAAGGAAATGTTACATTTCCAAAAAAGTCATGTCACTAAAAATGACTTCCTATCAAGTTTAAACAGAACTGCGACTAGTAATAGGGCAAATAATTAAACAAAACGTGTTTGTGAACAGCGTCTGAACTCACTGCTTCGATTCAGTATTACGCCATAGCAACTAGACTGATTCCCTGAAAATTCAATAGATAAAATCAAGGATATGATCGTCGAATACAAACACAAAACTTCAGTGGCCGTGAATTGCAGTAAACAGACAATATATCAACGTTCACACGGAACTTAGTATCAAGATTCGTGCGAAATGGTCGTTTGTAATGCTGGAGCAAAGTAGGGTATGACATCGTACATGCTAGCGAACAATATCCATGACAAGCGACAACAAAATATGTATTGTTGGAGAACACATTACTGGCATGACTCCTTTCCGGCAGGCCGTCATGCCCACCTGACAATCACCATTGAGATGTGTAGCGAAACTAATCGGATAGACGTCTGTTTCAAATCTTATTTATCAATGGGCACTATATTGTGTTCATATCAGGGGCCAGGGCTGAGACTTACTGATTGCACTGCATACCGTATCTGTAAATGGTAAAGTCGAGCATACTTCATATAAAATGCTTCATATAAAATGCTCCTTAAACGTGATCATGTTTTGCACGGGAATTAAGAGCCTGCACAGGTTCGTCTGAATATCTTATATCCCCCTGCCGCCGCTGATCATACCTCAGCTACAACTGTCGTCTGTCACTGCAATCTGAGGCCATAGCAAATCATGCACAGACGATTCGTGGCACAATGACAACTGTCGTCTGTCACTGCAATCTCAGGCCATAGCAAATCATGGACAGACGATTCGTGGCTCAATGATGAAGCACTTGATGCGATTGCTGATGCAAGCTACGAGTTCTCAGAGTCATCGGATGCCCGCTGTGCATCTCTGTACTGTGGGGGGGGGGTTTGAGGGGGGTGACGGTTCACAAAGCTCCTCTGCCCCTACACTGTGGGGGGTCAGGGGTGGTGACGGCTTCACATGGCTGCATCCTCGCCCCTCCTTACTTAGGGTCAGAGGGTGGTGCTGACGTTCACATGGCTGCATCCCTTGCCCCTCCTTACTGTAGGGGTCAGTTGGCTGGACGGTTCACCATGGCTGTATCCTTTGCCCCTCCTTACTGTTAGGGGTCAGCAGGTGGCTGGACGGTTCACAAAAGCTGCGTCCTTGCTCCTCCTACTGTAGGGGCAGGGGTGGCTGAACGGTTCACAAGCTGCTCTCTGCTCCTCTTACTGTGGGGTGGGGGGGTCGTATGGTGCTGACGGTTACATAGCTGCATTTCTTCATGCTCCTCCTTTATGGTGGGGGTCAGAGGGTGGGCTGACGGTTCACATGGCTGATCCTCTGCCCCTCCTTTCTGCTGGGGGGGGGGTAAAGAGGGTGTTGACGGTTACATAAGCCTGTTTTCACGATGGCTTAGTTTTGCGCAAATGTTTTAAAACATTTTAAAAATGTTTTTAAAATGTTTTCAGTGGTAGCCGTCTTCACGATGGTAACTTTGCCGGAGGAATGTTTAAACCCTCGCCGTAGGGCATCGTAGGGCGAGGGTTAAACCACATTCGATTTGCCAATTAGTCCATCGTTGAAGGTGGACTACCTAAAACATTTTAAAACATTTAAATGTTTGTAACACATTTTCGCGCAAAATAAACCCATCGTGAACGGCTTATAGCTGCTCCTCTGTCCTCGCCATTCCACATCACATGCCGCGCCCCGTACCCGCACCTGTACCCGCATACAAACACATTGGGTCATTGGGTGTTCAGAGTGAAATGATCACCCATTCATACCGCTCATGCCGCGCCCCGTAGGTACCCGCAATTGGACCCGCTTACATACACATAGCTCAACTCGTTCAGTGTGAAATGGTATAGCCCACGACTTAGTAACTGTAGGGGATTCTGAACTGAGGTAGCAGCCTCGAAAAAAATGTTGCAAAATTTAACCTTACGATTGTTTACCACAATTCACTATCTGCGTTTGTCATATTGTACTGTAGAAAATATGGGATTTGTAAGCTCTACGACTTTGAACGTGTGGTGGATTTCATCCGCTTTTGATATTATAAATACCGTGCTGTTAGCCGGCAGTACCCGTCAATGGCCGCGAATTTCATAAATCAAGATAATAACAGCTGGCGATGTTTGGTCAGACACGATATTTGCTTGATTTGTTATCGGTAGAAGAGTGATAATAGAAGCTAAAAAGCTGGACTTATAAGATATGATGCCCGTCATGTGAGGTCTATGGGCGATAGGTGCCGAAACCCTGCGACCACGACCATGATGCGACCGATGACCATGCCGAAAACCCTGCGGCACGTAAAGCTTTCGATTCCAAATTCTGCCAGTGAACAAGGAAGTGCACTATCAGGGGTCAGAGACCACACAACGAGTTATGTGGAACGAATGTTTCTGATCACATTTTTTTTGCTTTTTAACCAGACAAATGTATAACAAAATAAATAATGAGAGACATTGATTTTAAACTTCGCATATCTCACGGCCTATTGAAGCGAACTGTTGCATTTACAGCTCAGTGTCTGCAGACAGCAGTGGGGTCAGCAGCCATGTCTGGGCAGACACAGACGGATTCATAATCCAGATGACAGGCGTCACTCTGTCGCCGCACGCCGACAGATAATCTCCCCAACTACACAATCTCCCCGACTACAGCGCTGTGCGAGCTGTATGCTGCTGCTTAGCGAAATAGACTGGCTCGCTTCAGCAAACAATAACCCGCTAAATAAGACTGCGGTAGACTCCAGCGTGGATTAACTCATTAATGATCCTGGATGGTCGTCTTATCCGAAAAATGATGGATGTTTCCGTGTTCGGGGAATGTTTATTGTCATGCTCAGAATCCGGCGAGAGTTTCG